>JAPMOR010079989.1:263684-312846 GCA_026543865.1 Argiope aurantia | reverse complement strand
ATATATATACTCATTATATATCAATTTTCAGTTATCTGTATGGGAACAACAAATATAGATAATTGTGGTGAATAGCATATAAGCCAGTTAATAACTCTTCTACCCGAGCGATCGTTTTGGTATAATGGTTTAGTTACTGGACTGCAAACCCCAAGGTCCCAGGTTCTATACTCGCGCATCGCATTCCGCTTCATAATATCATATTTAACTCATCGGATTTATTAAAGATTTCTTAATACCAAAATCAAAAGTAGAAATTATTTAACTTATATATTAAATTTGTATTAACTAATTTTATGTGCGATGTGAATTATATAAGAGTGTCTTATAGAGTCAGCTTGATTTTTACACTCTTAATAAATAAACAAGCCATAGACAGTGTGGTGAAAGCTTATAAGCCAGATAATAGCTACGAAACACGGGTAATTACTTTTGTCTTGTTACTCGGCTGCGAACCACAAGGTCCCAGGTTCTATCCTCGCTCATAACAATCTGCTACATTGGTGACCTCGGACGATGAACCTTCATACAGCTGTTGTGGCACCATCTACCCACAGCAACCCAAAAGTCGTCAGATTCACTTGACGCAGCAACACAAAGTCGTCAGACTCGACGCAACAGTAAACACTCACCCACACACACTCGCCATAACTCTTGGCGCTGCTAAAATGAATACAGGCGCATTAGACTCAACAGCCATTTCGTTCGTCTCACCTCCGATTCACTGGAGGGAGAGTACTGTGGTGATAGCTTATAAGCCAGACAACAGCTATGAAACAAGGGAAGTTACTTTTGTCTTGTGGTCTTGTTACTCGGCTGCGAACCACAAGGTCCCAGGTTTTATCCCCGCTCATAATGTTAACTCCTCACACAACACATCGACGGACCATATTATTTACTCCTCACACCACAACCATTTTGTTAATTATCTCTACTATATTACTCCTCAAAAAAACCACGCCATGTTGGACACACACATTTATTACAACAGAGCACAGAACAGAGAAACATACATCAACACATTGCGTCACCTGATTACATTGAATCACCTGATCAGGCGGGATGGATAAAAGCGCGCGAACATTCTCTCCCCCCCCCCGTTGATATGTTTTAAACATTCAACTAAACGTTAATTATCTCATCACAAAAGATAAAATTTTAACGTAGAAATTACAATAAAATATTAAGCATTGCACTGTTAAAAAATACTTTTAAAAAGATAACTGATAAAAATGACAATTTTCAATACAGTACACAAGAATTACCATATGACAAATTGTACGACCACTTAGTGACCAAAACTTTTCTCGAACAATACATAATACATTCGAAGCCCCAACATGCAAATGCTTCTTGTGATAATATTCTAAAATAATCATAGTAAATTTATTACCTTTTGTCAAGATTGCCGGGTGTTTTGATACAAAACTTAAATTTGAATTTTCTAGCCGGCCTCCAACCCTCAAAATACCATCATCATCCAAAATCGGGCTTAGGCTTTTTAATTTACTGTTTGGCGAAACGAATCCTTTGAGTTGCAGGTTTTGAATATCTGCAGCAAATTCTTGCTCCTGCACCGCTTTAACCAAGAAATTCTCAGCTTTTTTCAACTCACTGCTGCTGAGAGGACCTGTAGTACGCCCAAGTGGATTTCAGGCATTGCCACTAAACCTAAAAATGTAACTAAGAACACGCAAAATAGACATATAATTATTACTAAGATTAATTAATTCATACATTAAATGTCCTTCAGTAATATTAAAAATTTTAAAGTTTTTAGAATTGTTCTTAATTTCAGCATTGGACTCTTCATTATTTTCTGATACAAGAACTGGATGATTAGGGTAGTTATGGTCAGCAAGAAATTCAGGTCCATTCCACCATAAGTCACAAGTTTCTCCGGGTCTATACCTCGAGATAAGATTTCGGCTGGATTTTGCTCTGAGGATACATGATACCACTGTTTAGTACTAGTATTTTCTTGAATCGTCGCTACTCTGCTTTGGACGAATTGTATTAAATCTGTTGGTTGTTTCTGGAGCCACGCAAGCAAAGTAGTAGTATCCGACCAATAGTAGACACTAGTCATTGTCGTTTTGATTGCTGCCATCACTTTTTTCATAAGTTTTGATAACTAGACTGCGTCGTTAAATTCTAGCCTGGGAATCGTCAAGCTTTTAATCGGTGCTACTCTGGATTTACTAGCAACTAATTTAATCATAGTATTTCCTTGTGCATCACTTGATTTGCAGTACACCACTGCTCCATACCAGCGTTCTGAAGCATCTGCAAAACCATGAAGCTCTACACTCTTTGGCTGGTCAAAGACTATTCGTCTTATAATCAAAATTTCATTTAAGGCTTTGAGAGCAATTAAAAAACGTTGCCATTCTCGATATTCTGAGTCAGACAGAACATCATTCCAATCAATGTTTATACGCCATAGTTCTTGCATGATCATTTTAGTTTTAGCTATAACCGAACCCAGAAGGCCATGTGGGTCAAATATTCGGGCAATAGTTGACAATACTTCTCTTTTAGTATACAACTGTTTCGGCTTGACAGCTACTCGAAAAGCAAAACAAACTTTTTGAGAGTTCCATAAAACTCCCAATGTTTTTGTTCCCTCTTCTTTATCTTCTGATGATTCATTCTCAAAATTGGTATGTCACTTATGTAATGTCAGTTCCGCTGCCTGCATAACTTCAATAAGTTGACGCTGTAACTCCTTGGCAGCCTCTAGCGTTGAAGAGCCACTAACTATGTCATCCATGTAAGTGTCATGCAATAGAATTTCAAACGTCAAGAGAAATCTGGAATTCTCATCTATGGCCAATTGTTTAAGAGTTCTTATGGCAAGAAAGGGAGCACAAGACGTCCCATAAGTTACAGTTTTCAACTTATACGTGGTAGGCTCATCGTCAAAATTTGTTTTCCATAGAATTCTCAGAAGATCGCATTGATCTGATTCAATGAGTATTTGGCGATACAACTTTTCTATATCGGCGGTAAAGGCACATTTGTGTCGCCGAAAACCAGTAATGGTCGTGAATACGTCCTCAATAACTTCTTTCATCAGAATGTCATTTAAGCTAATGCCGTTAGTTGTAGTAGACGATGCATTAAAAACTACATGAAGTTTAGTGGTCGACTTTTCTGGACGAAAGATTCCATGGTGTGGTATATAATAAGAGGAAGATGGTTCAGTTGTCTCATCAACAGTCTCCATGTGACCTAACTCCTCGTATTCTCTCATAAAATCTAAATATAACGATAAGTAATCTGAATCCTTTATTAGGTGCGCAAATTACTCACACTCAGTTAACTATTTATTCATTAATTAGGTTGCGTGATTTTTAAAATAATTCAACAAAACTTCATCATCTACTGGATATTTTATTCAGCTTCCAACATCTCACACATCAATACAGCGACTGCAAGTGATTCTAAAGAAACCACGTTTTTTTCACAAGTACAGTTTGGTTTACAGTTAACCTTGTACCACAATTAAAAAGATATAAAAGTAAAAATACAAAAACTGAAATATAAATTATGAAAATCATTATAAAAATTAACAATAATTAATTGTTTTTAAATAAAATAAATGTGACATTTGTTACTTTATGTAATAGAATTTTAGTGATTTCGTTATTAGCATGTCAAACATGATTCAGCCGATTTTCTGATAACAGCTTGACAGGTGCAGCCATCTAGTGGCCAAAATAATAATTACTTTTGTCCTAACATTACTGCCTCACCAGTAACTGAGTTACGACAATCAGATACCATGGTAAGAGTAGTTGTCAATGGCTACAATTTTATCTGGCAATGGACGAGAACCCTCTGCAGTGATTAGATATCCCAAATATTCTACTTGGTCAGCTCCCATCACTGATTTAGAAATATTAATTCTTATTGCTGGAATCTTTCAAACACCATTTTCAGATGTTCCTTGTGTTCTTCTTCTGAAGATGAAGCAACAAGCACATCATCGAGATAGGGAAAGACAAAATCCAGTCCAAATAGTACTTCCGTAATAAACCGTTGGAAGGTTGAAGGGGCATTCCTCAGTCCAAAACTCATAACCGTGAACTCATACAGACCGAATGGAGTGGTTATAGCAGTTTTTTCTTTGTCTTTCTCAGCAATGGGTATTTGATAATATGCTTTCACTAAATCTATCTTTGAAAAAATTATTTTGTCTTTTAGAATATAGTGGAAGTCCTCAATTCTAGGAATTGGGTACCGATCTGGCACTATCTGTGCATTTAGTCGTCGATAATCACCACATGGTCTTAATGTGCCATCCTTTTTATTTACTAGGTGCAGTGGACTTGCCCATTGAGATTTGGAGGGTCTGATAATGTCGTTGTCAAGCATAAACTGAAACTCTTGCTTCGCCAGCTTCAATTTATCGGGGGCTAGTTGTCTTGCCTTTGAATAAACAGGTTGGCCAGTTGTTAGGATGTGGTGCTCCACTCCATGCTTGACAATTCTGTTTACCAAGTTAGGCTTGGTTAGATCAGGATATGAATTAAGCAGATTAAAATATTTGGAGGTTCTACTGACGGTGCTGAGATCATAATTTCCTTGAATGGTAGCAACTTCCCCTTTTATTGAAAGGTTTGTTACACCATCAATTAATCTCTTCTTGTGTAGATCTATCAATAATTGAAACTTTTGAAGAAAATCAGCACCTATGATTCCTCGGTTAACTTTGGCAATAAGGAATGGCCACTGAAATGGGCGTCTTAGGCCTAGATCTAGTGTTAGCACTTTGACACCAAATGTTAGGATTTCTGTGCCATTTTCAGCATACAACTTATATTTAGAGGCTTGGCACTCACCTTTTGTTCTAGTCCAAGGAAGAATGGAAACGTCAGCTCCACTATCCACGAGGAATTGGCAACCAGTTTTTTATCCCTGACGAATAACCGGGATTTGCGGCCTAAAATTTCGGCAGCAGGACTAGCCGCAGCGTCTACTGCTGGGACTGGTTTCCCGACTCATTCCAACTGCACGGCTGTACACATTTACCAGGGAGGCACTTCTTCCCGAATTTGAAATGATAGAAGCAGAATTTCCCTTGTGGATTGTAGCGTCGCCTCGATTTGCTGCGACTTCTACTCCCCTGATGGTGATGAGGGCTACGGCTCCGGGACTTCTGCTGTAACTTCATTGAGGCAATCTGGCCTTCAAGTGCCGCGAGTTTAATCAGGAGTTGGTCCACTCCCATTGACTCCTTCTGCACCGCTGCAACATCTGTTGTTCTCGGCGCTATCTCTACGATCTTGTCGGCCATAGTCGCTAATTTGTCGAGCTTCTCTTCACTGACGATGACAACACCCTTGACTGAATCAGGCATTTTATCCAGCCACAGGGTGCGCAACGCTTTCTCCGAAACGTCCGAGAGCACGCATTTTTCTGAGAAGTTGACTTGGCAACATGTCACCTAACTCAAGTCCTGTGAGAAGACGTTTGATTTTTTTATTCTCACTCTCGACGAATATTTGTAACAGCCGTTCCTTTGCCGCCGTATATTTGTTCGGTGAAGGATCTTTCACAATGTCCCAAATATCGTCTAGAACTTTTGGCTCCAATTGGGCGACGAGGTGGCTAAACATAGTCTCTTCCGATGTAATCCTGCAAATCTTGAACTGAGCTTCGACCTGGTAAAACCATATTTCAGGTTTGTCAAACCAAAACGGCGGTATTTTTATTCTCACGCCGCTTGCTTCCAAAACTTCCGTCTCGGGCATTTTGAATTATCCAGCTGATAGAAATTAATCCAGGGTCACCAGTTATTAGGTGCGCAAATTACTCTCACTCAGTTAACTATTTATTCATTAATTAGGTTGCGTGATTTTTAAAATAATTCAACAAAACTTCATCATCTACTGGTTATTTTATTCAGCTTCCAACACCTCACACATCAATACAGCGACTGCAAGTGGTTCTAAAGAAACCACGTTTTTTTCACAAGTACAGTTTGGATTACAGTTAACCTTGTACCACAATTAAAAAGATATTAAAGTAAAAATACAAAAACTGAAATATAAATTATGAAAATCATTATAAAAATTAACAATAATTAATTGTTTTTAAATAAAATAAATGTGACATTTGTTACTTTATGTAATAGAATTTTAGTGATTTCGTTATTAGCACGTCAAACATGATTCAGCCGATTTTCTGATAACAGCTTGACAGCTGCAGCCATCTAGTGGCCAAAATAATAATTACTTTTGTCCTAACATCTTCGACAGACGATTCCACAACGAATTAAGTCTTTTAAACGCAATGTCCTTTGAATGTCCCAAGCAATAGGGATCCTCTTTCAAAGGCATTGTAAGCACATACCGACACTCCTCATTCCTCCTATGGGTTTTCACAAAATGCTCCTCGCACAAAAAGGCCTTCTGACTCTTAGTGACCTCATTATCTACATTTTCAATATCCTAAAATTTTCTCATAGTACGATTCAAATCAACATCTAAAATCAATCCACAATGAACTTTGTTCTCTTTCAGCTCATCTACACTAACACTGACAACATACCCGAAAACTGTATTCTGCAACAGCAATGATAAATTCAAATCATGGAATTGTCCAGGTCTCAACAACTCATAAAATACTTCAGCTCCTAAAAGTAAATCTATCTTTCCTGGGATATTAAAACTAGGATCAGCCAGGGATGGAAGCTCTAACACCTCCATACTTACATTAATTACCTTGTTGGGGGTAACATCAGTAATTTTGTTGACCACTAACATCGACCATTCTCGCTCAAAGCTCCTATCCTTATTTACAAAAGTTGTTCTGACACAATTATTAACCACCATAGTAGCGTCATTCACACATGATACAACAATATTTATTCTGTCCAATTTTAACTGAAGTCGTTCTGCTCAAGCTTACGTACACAAACAAGACTGACTTCCCACATCCAATAAACATCAAACCTCCACGAACTCTGAATATTTATTTTTAACCAATGCACAAATAGTATTAAAAAGGACATTCTTGCTTTCGCTCTTTTGAAAACTCGTCGCAACTATCTTAGACTGGATATTGGCCGCTGTTTCTTTTACCGTTTGGCTCAGCACTACATCCTCGTTATGGACGGGTTCACGAATCGCAATACTTTCAGACGGTGAACTAGAATTATTATTTCCCTCGCGCGGAAAATGTAGTTTTCGATTATGAGATTTGCCTCAAAAATCAGAGCGACAATCACGAATTTTATGGTGTAACAAGCAATGGAAACACAAATCATTCCGTTTCACTACATCAACTCTTTCCCATACAGAAAGTTTCTTATACTGGGGGCAGCTATAAAGAGGATGATTGGCACTATTCTTACACATAACAAATCTTAATTTTTTTTATTTCTGACACCAACACTTTAGAAACGGTTTTATCAGAACGCCAATTTAGAAAGTTTTGCGATTTATTTCACATAAATCTTTTTGTTTCCCCTGCTGCGATCTTACTATTTATCTCACTTTTACATTTACTTTTCGATGATAAGAAAATGTCACACTCACTGCCGAGCTCATGGGGTTAAAAATAATTTTCACCTTGTGTTACCGCAATGTGAGTCATTAATTCTCGATCAAGAGTTTCGAAAATTCTATCGGAAACTATAAGCTCGCATAGAGATTGGTAATCTTTCACTTTGCGCAACTGACAATAGTAGTCAAAAGATGCACTTAATCTGGATACCAATTGAATAAAACTCTCTAATGGGGATTTTTGAGCTTTTTTAAAATTATTTAAACATTTCTGAGGGGTGTGCTCAAATAAAACTAGAAACTAAAAAACTTTTAAAACTAAAGTCTTAATTTTCTTATAATCATTTAAATCTTCTTGATTAATATAAACTAGCACATTACTGACTTTTTCACCCAAAATATTCAACAGAATTTCTGCTTTCAAATTTTCTGAAACATTTTTGTTTTGGAATACTTTTTCCAAAGAGCTGAAAAATAAGTTAAAGGATTCCGATTTAAAAGGTAAGGGAATGGTTAATGTTTTGATACTCTTTATTAAGCTTTCTAATTCAATAGTTGATGAACTCGAATCCACGATTTCAGTACTTTGAATATTATTTAATGATTCTTTTTTAGCATTTGCTAACTCGATTTCTTTCTCTATTTGACACAATTTCAACTTTTCTAGTTCTAACTTCAATTTTTTTTCTATTTTTTCTTTTTCTTGCATTAGCTTTGTCTGAGTATCTAGCTATTACTTGATCTACTAGGCCCTGGACTACTTCAGTTTGTGTTTTGAACACTTCCCTTTTCTCAATTATCTCCTTCAACTGAATTACTTTAACATTATCAGGAACGGAAAGCCCTAACTCTTCCGCGATAATTCGCAACTCCTCTTTCTTTAACTTAGTTCTCAAAGGCATGGTTGATATACGTGAAAATAATATTTTCATACAACCTCTCACAGCTTATACCTTTTTGTACCGCTAATTTTGCAATCACAGGGAAAACTATCAAATCGAAGCTACGACACCTTTAATAATAATTCCACTATGAATTCCAAACGAAACCGAAATCAACTTTGTCAGACATACTGCTTTCAAATATAAATCACAATTTGCACAACAAAATACACTGACTGGAATTATTAATCCTAATCCGAAAGCAAGATTTCCAAAATCGAAACCGAAACCGAAACCAACTTTATCAGAAATGCTGCTCAAATGTATAACAAATTGCACAACAAAATACACTGACAGGAATTACTAATCCTAATCCGAAAGCAAATAAATTTTCATAACAAATACCAACAAACCAAAACTATTTCTTACATAACAAAATCTCAATCAATCTCAATAAAAAATCTCAAATTCAAAATTAACTCCAATTTCACATAAACAAAAAATAATCCACAATTAAATCACACAAATTATGAATATCTCACCTTAATCTCTTTATCCGAAATTCCATAACTCATTACTACTCCAAAAAAATATTTCCGGATATCATCGTAATAAATTCTATCACACATCTCAATCCTTTTGATTCCAGCGAAAACCAAACTAGCTATTCAAAAAAATTCATTGGTCGAAATATTTCTCCTGGCTCGTCATACGGACCAAAATGTTAACTCCTCACACAACACATCGACGGACCATATTATTTACTCCTCACACCACATCCATTTTCTTAATTATCTCTACTATATTACTCCTCAAAAAAACCACGCCATGTTAGACACAATAGTATTATTTTTACTAACTACAATAGTATTATTTTTACTAACACTGCTATAATGTGTTTTTATTTGTATATATTGTATATTTGAACCGTTAAATAATAGAAGACAATTTTTTTTCGACAATAATATATACAGAATGAGCTTCATGCGGACCTCTATTGGATTACCTTGTTAAAAGATAAAATACACTAAGGGAGGAAGAGATTTTTACAAATGCGATCTTTAAAACCTTTACTGATTTTGTTGAAGTGTATTTTGAATTTATATATTCATTTTTAAAAATTAAAATATTAATGTTATTATATATAATTGTTGTTTATATTAACGAAATAATATATCAATTATAGTGTTAAGTTGTTTTAACTCTTAAAACTATATAGTTTTGAGAGCCTTAAACATTGCAATTTGCTCTGCTTTTCTTATACACAATAGAAATTTGTAAAAACTTTTCTATGAAACATAGCTAAGAAATTTTCTACATTTTAAAAAAGATTCTTGTATTTATTTTAACTTTTAAAATTGATATTTGAAAGTGCTTTTATTTTGCTACTAAATATGAAATTGATGAAATTTAACAAATAATTAATGAAATTTTATGATTTTTTTAATATACTCTATATCTGTTTCTCTTATTAAAACTTTCTCTGAAATATTCAAATCATGTTTCAATAAAAATAATACATTGACATTTCATACTGGAATATAGTTGACTGACAATCAAAAGGCTGGTTACAACTCTTTTTCATCGCTCCCTTTATTTTCAGAAATTTCATTCTTATTCGATTTTTTTTAAATAGTGATATTCCGCAAGTATTATCGCATTTTCATGAAAGAATTTTATAGTAAATTTATGTGTTATTATATTTTCTAGTCTACAAAACCAATAATTTCATATATTTTTTTTATGTACCTCTCAAACAGTTTTTAGAAAGAAACATAAGAAACTTTACGTTAAAGTAGCAATTTATTTATTTGCATTACAGTTAAAAATATTTTAAAGGAAAAATTAGTTTATTGAAAAAAAAACATGAATTAATTAAATTAAATAATTTTTATGCGAATGTTATAATTTTGTCCGCTAAGGAGAAATGCACTTTACACTGAAAATGAAATTAATATTGTAATAAAAACTTATTACTGATGCTATATAAAAATCATTGATTATGCCAACATTTAGATTTTCTGTTACACATTTTTAAAAAGTATTCACATTTGGGTTAATTTCTGTGCATCATGCAAGATGTATTTAAATATCTCTCAAGGGAAATTTATCAGTGGCAATTTATTTAAATTATCACCTTTATTTTTAAAAGGACTTAAAAATAATTGAGGATATTGAGCATGATAAGTTGTTCATATTTATGTTTAAAAAAAACCGGACATTCTTTGGCGGTTCAGGAATTCTCACGCTAACCAGGCACAGACAATTTAATTATGTGATTATCAAATCGTATCAGTCAAAGAAAAATATTAAATATATCAGAGTAATTAGGGCTTTATATCCATTTAATGTATATCATATATGTAATTTGTTTTCAAAAACTCTCAATAAATAAATTTTTTAATGTGGAAGTTTATTGCTTCCAGCGATAGTCATTAACACTCATGGTGTCAGGAAAGCTTCGAATTTCGATCAGACTCTTTGTGAAATGAGAAACTCGCTACATGTGACCAGTAAGTCCCACAATAACAATTGGAGGGGGGTCTTTCTGGAACATGAGTAAAGGACTTTCCCTATCCATGACTCAACTCTTGTTAATTATGTGATTATCAAATCTTTACTGGACAGATCGTATCAATTGTCACTTTCTATTATGATTCAAGACCTAATCGAAATATCGCCAGTAAAATCATATCAAGGATTTGAGTCACACTTATCTCTGAAAAGTACTGATTATTGGTTTTTGTGACTTTTTGTATTGTTTACATAATAACAGTTCGTAAAATATTAATTCCTATTAAAAATGGTTTCGGAAATGTTGAATTACGAAAGGTGATTTAACTACTGTCATACTAGAGTTCCTGAGTTGATTATTTACAAATTTATTCTGGGGAGGGAAATCAGGGATGAAAAAGTAAATATTTAAACAAAAATACTGATAATGAGCATGATAAGTTGTTCACTGTGATTTTTAAAGTTTAATATACGTTTATGACATAGTCCAGGTTAAATTTATGTTTTTTTTTTGTTCATTGGCTGAATAAAAATATTTATGTAACGTTCTTTTAAGATTGATATAAAAATGTACCTTTTGATTTCTTTGAAACTTTTTGCACTGTTTTTAAATACCTATACATTTCCTTCTTACAAATTTGAAAGGAGATATTAAATTAGAAGTTTGATTGTTTTGATATAAATTTTATTATGCTCTACTATCAACTTTTACCCAATCATTCTGCAAAGAATTTTGATGGACTTTGATTGATATTTCAATTGTCCAATGAAAACGTTTCTAGAAGAAAAGTTCTGCTGTGGGTGGTGCTAAGTGACCGAGTCACGTGATGTGTTTTTCTACAAACTACCTACCTGAACAGGTGTCTAATCCTGAGCGGAAACGAGGATGTTGGAGGGGTGAAAAAACGTGAAATTTGTTTTAAAAGCTGAGTTTATTGCTTCCGACAGCATCGAGGCTACTGTGTTTCGCAATGCTTATGAGAAATCAACTGATGTAATATATAGTTTACATTTGTCGGATGATGGCCCAAATGAATCGCCTTGCTCATGAATATAACCAACAGGTATGTTTGCATAGTTTATTTGAGATAATTTTCTCTCATCTGAATTTATTTTTTGTTCTATTGTGTATTATATTGGTTGCTTGTACTTTCACACATAAAAGCAATCGCCGGTTGTTTGTATCCGCAAATTCGAAAGATAATTTCAATTTTAAAAGAAATTTTTGTGTGTCTCCTTAGGATTCAAAAGATGAGCATCGTAAATCATGGCACAGTTTTCATAATAATAAGGTCAATGAAAGCTTCGATATTCTTGATTTAGTGGCAGATATTTTGAATCATGATTTATTGCTAAGTATTTGTATGTACTTCTTTTGTACCAATTCTTCGTTATAATTTTTAAACGATCTGCTAAAAGCCTTTATGTTCTACCTCCGTGTTTTTTTTTTTTTTTTAATTTCTTCATACCCTTAGAGTTAGATTTTTTTCTTTTTTCAATCGTCTTCTATTGTTTACTTGTCATTCATTTAATACTTTAATACGAAAAATAAATTTATACCACTTACCTTTACCGAAACCGATTTATTATTTTTGTCATTTCAGAGCAAATATGAATATTAATTGAAGATTGGAAATGATGATAATGGAAAGTTTTTATTATGATTTGAAATATTATTATTTTTAAACTATTATATTTGTAACTGGATATATTAAATTACGCACACATCTAAGATATTAAATGTATTCAGAATTTATTATATAATTTAAAGATTGTGCTTACATAATTTAAAAATTTATTTATTTCATTATTGCTCTGTCATGCATAAAAATATGCGATGGTTTTGTGTTGCTTCTTCTGCATAATTAAAACTTTTGATTAAAATTTTATGAGAACAAGAAATAAAAAGATTCATTTTAAGTAATAGTATTCTGAATTTTGCTAACATTTTATAATCTTAGAGTATTTATAGTGTTAAAAAATATTTATCTTGCATATATTTGCTATAGCTATTATGATGATTTGTATTTTCTTAAAGTTTCAGTAGTTTATAAAGTATTTATTTAGATTATGAAATTGCATCAGAAATAATTAGATGAGGTTAGGGAAATTGTCTGTGAAAGTTCTACTGTATTCATGATAAAATGCAGTTTTTTTGGGTTTATATATATATATATATATTGTGGACACTTTTGAAAATCGTTATGTTTTCTAACTTTGAATGCTTATAGAAAATGTTACATTTCACAAAATGCAAACACTTACACATCATTTTAAAGAAAATTTAATGCTGATTTCAATACAAAAAGCAAAATTCAAGTATCTTCAACACAAGGAAAAAGTTATTTTTACTTTAATCTGAATAACAAACCTAATGATGAAGTGGATTGTAATTTCTAACTTTCCTGCCCAATCACTGTTCTTGTTTTGGGAAGCAATCAAATATTAATAACCTCTAGCAGAAGATGACATATTTAAATTAGAAAATTTTTTATGTAATCAAATTGCAAGCTGAAATTGCAAGACAGGTGGGTTGTTCTGTAACTACATCTGTTGTTCAAAAGTTTTGTTTACGATGTCGGGAGTCAAATTCAATAAAAAAAATAAAGCAGGAAATGGCTGAAAAAGATGCATCGTATCTATTCATGACAAAAGAATAAAATGACTGTCTCCAAGATAGAAGAATGTCATCAGCGGCCACCAGAAGTCGTTTGAATGATGCTGGCATTTATGTCAGTTCAAGAATAATCAGGAGAAGATTATTAGATGTTGCACTAAGAGGTAGAATTCAACAAAAAATTCCTTATCTAAATTTACAGCAGCGAATAAAAAGATTACAGTGGGCAAAGGAACACATTAATTAGACAGATGATCAGTGATCACAAGTTATGAAACAAAGCAAAAGTGATGAAACAAAGATATTGTTATTCAGTAGTTATGATGAAAATATGTAAGACTTAGAATAGGCAAAGAGCTACATCCTGACTGCGTTCTGGCAACTATGAAGAACTCAGTTAGTGTTATAGTTTGGTCATGTATGTCAGCAGACGGTATTGGTCTCTTTCATGTTGTCGATGTGACATTAAATGCAAGAAAATATATTGACATTTTTCTAGAGCCAAAACTTGCACCTTCCATCATTGATCTGTTTCCCAATGATGCATCATTTCTTTTTCAGCAGGATTCAGCCCCTTGCCACACAGCAAAAATATTGAAAATATGGTTTAGATAAAAGAGCATTGAACTGCTATCATGACCAAGAAACAGTCCTTACCTCAAAATTATTGAGAACTTATGGCACTGTTTGAAAACTCTTATACATATGAAGAGTTCATCAAATAAAAGAGGATTAATTGAGACTAAATTGTTTCCTAGCATCATGCAGTAATGAAGGAAGAGTTTAAAACTCTCATCAGCTCAATGAAGCATCAGTGTGAAGCTGTGATAAAAAATAAAGGCTACCCTACTTAGTACTGATAATTCACTGCAGTCATTAATATCTAATGTATTGCAATAATTATTGCCTTTAAACTTTTTTTGTATTGCAAACATTTGAATTTTACTTTTTGTATTGAAATCACCATTAAATTCTCTTTAAAATGATATTTAAGAGTTTGAATTTTGGGAAACGTTACATTCTCTATATGCAGAAAAAGTTAGAATACATTAAAATTTTCCAAAATTGTCCACAATTTTGGCCACCATTGTGTATGTATATATATATTCATTTGAAACCTCATATTCCACAAATAATTCATTAGTTTATATTTTCATTTCATATTGTAGTCTTCTGCATTCGAGACATTGATAATGCTTTGTTTTAAATCATTTGCATATGGGAATTAAAGCAGACCTTAATTCTTATTTTGATTTCCTGGGGGCTTGAATTCAATGTTGTTTTAATTATTTAAAATTAAAATGATCATTATATTGTATGAATGTTTTTTATGCAATTTTAGTACACATGACAATATATATCCTACTGCATTAATTTGATATTAAACAGTTTTAAAATAAATTCTAAAATGCAAAAAAATCTAATTAAAAATTTTAAAAATAAATTCTAATTAAAGTATTGTAAGGAATTATTAATTTTCTGAATTAATTTCTATGAATAATTTTCTGAGACAGTCTGGAAAATATTTGGGATTTTCTATTTGAAAATTAGAAGAAAGTTGAAACTGTTTATAGAGATATTTCTTTAATTTTTCATTTATGATTATTTAAGGTTTAAATGTATCTGATGGTAAATAAAGGGATGTTTTGTATTCTATTTGAGTTTTGATTGAATTATACCATCTTATCTATATTATACCTATAATATTGTGTATTAGATATACAAGAATTGAGTAGTTTTTCATTCAAAGTATATGGAGCTCCCCCCCCCCCCCCCCAACTTATTTTTTCTTTCTATTACTTTTTTTTTTTTTTTAGCACAAAACTCAAATTCATTGAAGTTTTAAAGGTGCTACCGAATTTTCATGAAAGAAATATTAATTTTAAGAAAATGTGCATTCTTAAAATGCACATTTTCTTTAAATTTATCTGAAATGTTGTTTAATATTTGATTTTTTTTTTCAAATTTTAAAATTCAGTTTCTTGAAGGGATAATGTTCATTATTGAAATGCTTATCTCAATGTTTAAAAATAGATGCTAATTTTTTGAATGATGAAAATATCCTATTATTGTTTAAAGCAGTTGTTTTGATTACATGAAGTATAGTTTCAAATCATAGTTCTTAAAAACTTTTGGGGAAGTTTCTATGAAATTTTTGTACAATAATTAGTTTTAATATAGCTACTGGCAGTTGTCTCTATATCTGTATTTCCTTTAATAACAAGATTTACAAATTTTATGCAATCGGAGTAGATTGTTTGAATTAATTTTTCTGAGAATGTCTATGAGGAAAGTAAAAAAATAATTATAAAACATTTCTCCTTATCAGAGAAATGGATCATGATACATAGCTTGAAATTGTAGACTCTGTCCAATCCATTCAGAATGCATATTTATTATATACCAAATATGCTAATTAAATGATTTAATGGCTTCCAGGTTATTAATTAGTTATGTATTTGAGAAATCTAAAAATTGCCAATTCTCTAGAAGATGGAAAAATTCCTTAATTATATTTTAAACCTGCCTTTTTAAAAGAATTTCTTGAATAATAGGGAAACAAATTTAAATAAAATTTGAAGTAAAGAGTTTCCAGTTTAATTTATTATTGAAAAAGTAAAAAAATATAATTTTTCTCTTCGACTTAATTCCTTCACAGTTAAGAACTTACTTGTTGAATCATTAGCAGCTCTGTATTACATTAAATTATATCACTGGATTTTCAAATATTTTTTTACTATTGTATGTTGCAAAGAATGTTAAATGTATCCTGTCATTTGCAAAATTTTCCCATGAGACATTAAAATACTAAAGCAACCTTGTTCCTGCAGATTAATAATTTGTGGGGTAAAGTTAATGCTTCTTAATATAGACTGTTATATTATTAACAGCATATCAATATTCCAATTTTATCTTTAATTATTGAATGTGCACTGTTTTTAATAAAATGTCAAAAAACAATTAATTTCTTACTTGACTCTTTGTTTCCCTACATTGTTGCGAGAAATGATTCAATTTTTAATTCTGTTCGATGTAAACTTTTTGAAAATTAACAACATTATGTAATGGGAAAAAATATTCTGCTGATTAAGATTATTTTACATAATATAAATTTGCTTGAAAATAATTTTGAGAATTGTGATTAAAAAAAATTTTTTTTCATTAAAGCATTCTTAAAAATATTCTCTATTCAGAGTGGTTGGTGAATCCAATTTGTGCAAATTTATTTTTTAAAAAAATTCATTTAGCAATTGATTTAATTGAAAATCTAATATTATTTACTTTCTTAATGTGGTTTTTCAATTGTTTTAAAATTGGATTTTAATTCAATATTTTAACTATCAAAATCTTTTAAGCAAGATGCTTTACAGAGTAACATTTCTGAGAAAGGTATCTTAAATTTACATTTTAAAGCATCTGAAGTTTAATATATAATCTTCTTTGTATTGATAAATTTTATCTCATTGCAAATAAGAGTGCTATTTGTAGGGGATTTAAGTTTATATACTGATCTTTGAATACATGGCTGTTCCATTTTAATCCAAAAAATATTTCCATTGCAGTGATTAAATATGCATTTTAAACTGAAATGAATTTTAAAAAATAGATAATTAATCTAAGAATTTACACATTAAAGGGAGGAATTTTAGTATATAGGATGTTCTAAAAATACAATACAATAAATTGCAATAAATAAATACAATAATTGCAATAAATTGCATATTTTAAGTATGTTGCAACTCTAGGTAGTGCATGCTATGAGGTACTTTTAAATAATTCAATTTAGAAGTCAATTTAGTTTCGCATTTCAGCTAACTTTTAACAATTCTAATAATTTATTTTAGGTTAATATTTACTTTGTTAATATGTATTTTTATGTATTATAATTCTAGACTGCCCGACATCCACTTATTTATCTATAATATAATATTAGTGAATCAGATGTTCGATTTTATGAATATTCTAAAAACTAAGTGTATGTTGTGAAATATAGAGTACATAACCAAGTATATTTGATAAAGTATTAATGTTGCCAAATATTTTATCAATTATATAATTTATATCTTTTTAGCTAACTTATATATTTGGCAAGTAGGAAGATGAAATTTTAAAATTGACTTTCTTATAGTCACCATCTGCCTAATGGCCTTAAGCAGCTGTCTAGTCTGCCTGGAAATCCAACATTGAATACAATAGTTATGTAATAACATAAGTCAAGCTTTTATGATTCAAATTAATGTATACAAAGGTAAAGATCTTGTCAGAAAGTGAAAGTTTTAGAATTGCTAGTTATTATTCTCTAAGTACTGCAGATAAAACTGTTGATGAAGTTATAAAATCACTAAGCATATTATTTATTGATATTTTGGCTCGTATTCTTTGAAAGACTGCTTTTGGTTTATAAGTTATAACTGGTCCTGAGATATGAGCATTGATATAAATATGTTTTACCATTAGTTTGCATAATAAGTCTTATTGTATGGAAGGGAGATTCACAAATATTCCTAATAGATGTTGAAAAGATAATTCATTGATGCTCTCCTCCTCCACACCTTGGCGACTAACTTCACTACCATGTGATGACATGAGACAAAAATGAACGTCTGGTAAATACAAGAAGTATGGCCCTATTTCTGTTAAGATATGGAAAATCCCATGTGCCGTTATGGCCTGTCGGAAGAATATATAAGTTGAGGCGTTGGTACGAGGACGATTCTCTTTTTGAAGTGGTGATGTGAGCTGGTAACGCCGAGTAACAGCATGACGCTATTCTGCTGTTGCTTTCATTTGATTATCGATTTGCTTCTGCCTTTGTGTTATTCATTTCTATTCTAGTCTGTGCATTTTCTGTAGGCGGTTCAAGGTTACATTTTCTACCTCGATACTGGTTGTCTGCCTCGCAACACTAAGGCAGACAACAGTGTCACTTTTTTTTTTTTTTTTACACAGCTGTTAAGGTATTCTGATAGTTTTCTGCTTTATACTCTGTTCAAGTTCGTTATAGTTTGTTTGGGATTGTGAGTTTTATCGCTTTGTAAGTTTACTGGGATTTAATTACCTTTGGCAGGAAATCTTGGCGTGCATCTAGAGGGGCTATAGAGAATGCACATTTCTCGCATTAATAAGAGAATGATGGATGATTAAGGGTCCTTTTCCTTGAAATATTCACCTTTTTTTCTCACGGTAAAACTGATAAGTTCTCACTAAGAATTTGTATTTTCTAAACATTGACATTATGATGTCTAATAGATAATTATATTTTACAAAACATATAAATGTCTAAATAGATAGATATCTAAAGAGGACATTTTTACTTGACGAAGTTTGAAAACTATATCTTAACTAGAATATGACATCTAATACATAAGGAATTGAATTTTTAGGCTATGACAAGACAAGTTTTGGCTTCAAATTCAGGTTTTAGTGATACAACTATATAAATTAACAACAAAAAAAATCTAATGTTATTGGTCAGTAAATAGAATCATTTGCGCTTTCCAAACAATTATTATTCTATAGATTTTATTTCCGTCGCAAGTATATTTATTACGTTAAAAGAAAATTAGTTTGTTGCTGCTTACTTTAAAAGGAGTATTTTGTAAATAGCAGAAATAAGGAAAGTTTGTCATATTTTAATCACCTAAATATTTTTTTAGTGAAAACTAATTTCAATAAAGCAAAAGCAGTATATATTTTGTAATTTTTTTACTTTAAGAATGGAATAAACTTTCACAGAAATACACTTTAAAGTATAAAAATAAACATACCTATTCTACACCACGTTAAAGTCCTTACGGCAATGTACTGGCGTGGAAAAAAAACAAGCTTTGTCGAAACCATGGCAACGGAGAAAGAGTGAAGAGTAAGGAAAACGAGTGTCCTTGAAACGCCTACAGAAATTACACAGACTAGGTTCTTTGTGTACACATCGACTTGTTTTTGCCGCCCGTGTTCCATGTTTTCTTATCGTTTTCGTTTCTCTACATTGTGGATTTCTTTTACTGTACATCCACCTGACCCAAAATAAGAATGAGAAGCTTCCGATATGGTGATTGTTTCTCGCTTCCCTGATTGATAAAGTAATGGTGTGGGGCTTCCCACTTTCATATCGATGATGGGATGTACCTCCTACGCCAGGGATTTTAATGTGGCCTGAGATGGTCATTAAGACATAACCACAGTTCCTGTAAAAGTGCTGTCGCGACCATGATGGTCATTCGGTTGTCCTAGACGCTACAGCAGGGTTTAAGTAAATCTTTTGTGGCACATTCACCGGGCGATCTCTGTAACATAAGTGTAAGAAGTGGGATCTGCAGTATATGATGTTAATGAGAATTCAAACACAATTGGCTGACAAAGTCGGTCGGATTGTTTTGTTTACCGATATAAAGGAATCGGCAGAAGCTGGTCGCGGAAAAAATGTAGAACAAGAGCAGAATATAATGGAACGAAGACAAAAAGAGAGACGGCCTGGGAAAGAAGAAATGCTATTACATAAATCCAGAACTTACAGATAACTGACAAATTTCTACATTTGTATTAAATAATAACAATTGTGAAACTTGACGGAATGCAATTGATTTTTTATATAGTAGTTATCCAAATTCTAGTTTTAAGAAAGAAACATTGTGTTGAGAAAAGTAAATTTTTGTTTTTCGGTTTGGGGGGGGGGATTATGATTTTTCAAGCCACAGTAATTTTCCACTGGGCTGAAATTTTTAAACAGTTAGATTTAATAGTTGTTAGAGAAGATCTGGCAAAACAATTATAGATATGCAATCTAGGATTTTTCGATTGAGGTTTATTCTTTTAAATACGAGAGTGGTTCAAAAAGTAAGATAATAAGTCTTCTGAGAGAAAAGTTTTATTTATTCGTACATATTATTTTTCCACATAGCCACCATGGTTATTGAAACATTTGTGCCATCGATAAACCGACATAGAAAAAAATCAGAGTCCAGATTGTGGAGCCAAATAATGGCGCTATCCTGAACTTCGGCATCCGTTCTAAAAAATTTTTTTTCCTCGGTTGTCAGATGATGCACCTACGTTTCACCCATTGTAACGATACTTTTCATGGGGGGGGGGACTTTCACTTGATATTGTATTGAATATTGAAATGAGAACCTCATTCACGTGGCTTTGTTGCCATCTAAAGCTTTGCCACTGTGCTTAGCAAGAACATGTCTTCCAGCATGATTGCCCCTTTTCTTTTTTTAAACACGACATTCAGTATCCTGCCGATCGAAATGTTGAGTTCGTGTATTGTCTTCCTCACATGAGTGCGACAATGGGCTCGAGACATGGCGCGTGTTGTCATTTGTGTTGGCTGCTGTCGCCATTTCTTATCTCGCATATCTGTTTAGCCTATTCAAATTCTTTGTACCAAAACTCTCCTGCTTTCCTGACGTTACACTTGCCCCATAAACTTTCACTAGCTGGCGATGAATTTCAGCTGGGGATGCTTTCTTCCAGCGCTAACATCCGATTACACTTCGCATTTCGGTTACCGACCATGCATCCATCAAAACTGCCATTTTCTTAGAGATTTCGGTGCGCTACATCATAGCTAGTTCCTTTTATCTGTGGTGTTTGTTATCGCCTATTCTATTTCAACATAGAATTTAATTCGCAAGCGAAATATGTACACCCATGAGAACTGTTGCTATCTTACATATGTTCTTTAAATTTAGATGCTCAAAATTAGGCGTTTTAATTATTTTATGCTTATTAATTTTTATGAAAGAAAGCATTGTCAGAAAATTGATAAATGAACTGACGACTTTTAAAGATTCTTGATTTATTACAAAGTCGTATCTTTGCCTTTAAATGCCCAATTAGACTTCGCATCTCGATTTACGACTTCTATGAACTGCAAAGCCGAGTATGATTTTAACTCATTAGTGTTCAAAAATTTATGTTATTTGAATTTTTCTATAATGAATATTTTGTATGCTTATTTTTCTATAATATTTTTTTTGCTTCCTTAAAAACTGGTAATTAATCTTGAGTGTCTAACATTTGTAAAGCCTTGTTTAGTTTTTCTTCCTATTCTAAAATTTGGAAAAGTGAGATAAATGGTATTGCTTGTTAAGCGACGACATGCAGAGAGTTTTCGATTTCAAAAATAATTATTATTTTGATTAATCTTTCTACAAAATGTAAATA
The DNA here is from genome assembly GCA_026543865.1 of Argiope aurantia. Classification (NCBI taxonomy): domain Eukaryota; kingdom Metazoa; phylum Arthropoda; class Arachnida; order Araneae; family Araneidae; genus Argiope; species Argiope aurantia. The sequence goes on along the minus strand of JAPMOR010079989.1, from coordinate 291,151 downwards.
TGATTGTTAAAGCATTTACTTTTAAATACCTCGGGAAAAAGACTTCAAGTATAGTCCAGTTTAAGATTAAATGAAATAGATTGCTATAATCATACATTATAAAGTTGAGGAAGCTATATGATGTTTTTGAGTTCAAATTAATATTGCAAAATAAACAGGTATAAGTTTGTAATTGATTAAAATTTTACTCCAATTTTGTTATCGCTGTTAACAATTCTGTGCTCGTGAGCATTAAATAAATTATAAGTCATAGAAAAATTCATCTAAACCGATTTGCTGAGTTTAAAATAATATGAAGAATGATTGACATATATTAAGTGTGATATGCTCTCGATTATTTTTCTTTATTAAGATACTTATCATTTGAATGTAAAATTTTCTCCCTACTATTTTTAGCATGTTACTTTGGGTGTAACCTAAATGCTGGGAGGTCTACAGAATTTTATTGAAATTTGATTCATCAGCTTTAGATGACAGGCTGTATCTTATTTTCACACTAACTTATCCGAATCTGAAGTCCCCCTCCCCAAATATATATAATTTATTCCTTCCCTTTTCTTTAATTTTGAAGTCAGTTTTTTTTTTTCCTTTCTTTTTTTGTTCCTTCCCGATCTTTTCTAACTTATTTAATCGCTTTCTTTTGTAACAAACGAGTCTAAGACCTACTTATAGATTTTAATTTTCGATTGTTAACATATGCGTATCATAGCTACACGAGCTTCAAGCAAACGTTTTCATTTTTTCTTTCTACTCTTTATTTTTTTAGAGATTAGAATTCAACTCATTTCTTGAATGTCTAAAATTGTTTGTATGAATATAACACTGTAATTGTTTTTCCATAATTGATCCTCCATGTCTGAAAAATAATATTGTTTTGGCGCTACTTTTTAAGCAAGGTATAAATATACGCCTTTTTATTACTACCATCTGCTGTGAGGAAGTGCTGCGGTGTATATAGCTTAAAAGATGAATAAATTTCATCTAAAAAGGATTCGTATATTTTGTGAAACTTAAGAAGAATCTAATTAAACTTTAACTAGAAAAATATGTCATAATGCTTGATGTAATCAGGATAAAAAACATCTGCATAATTCCCAGCTTTTTTTTTATTGCCTGATTAGCCATACAGGCTGCACTAATGAGCCTATCAGAATGAACAGAAGTTGTAACATGTTGATTAGGGACCAGCTGAGTACTCTATTCTATACATTGTAAATTCGTCGCTATTGGAAGTGTAGCAGTGCAAATACTGATAATAGTGCTACATTTTAGTACTTTAAGCGTGCTGTCCTATTTTAGAGATCGGCAACTGCCAAGTCGGTCACTCGCCATTTTTTTTCCCCAACTGTACTTGAAATTTTTAATATTTTAAGCCTTTATTGGCTTGTGAATTTAAGATATTGGTTGAGTTAAAAAGTTTTTAGAAAATATAGAAGACTCTATAAAACATTGTAACTATAGTAACTTTTCTCTCTAATTTCAAAAATTGAAGCAATTTTATATTTTACTATTTAGATAAATCCAATCCTTTCACAATATGATTAGTTTTAAAATCAACGAACGGGTTAAAAATACGCTGATTTCCAAAAAATCCATTCTATCTAAATAAATTTTTTTTTCGAATAAATGTTTTTTTTTTAAAATTTCAGTTAACATGTGGCATGATAATTGTTTTAAATCGCCATTTGATACGATTTAGTTTTTAAAAAATGTAACATAAGCACAGTTCAAATATTTTGTAATTATTTTAAATATTATTAAATTTCATTACTAATATAATATATTACAGTCCAATTTTGTTAATTTAAACCTAATGGGCCCTCAGTAAAAATTCGATTTATCAAACAATTCAAATAAATAAATGCATAAAGATGAGTACAGTAGGAAGCAATTTTTGAACTGAAAATGGAAATAAAGTTTTTTTAAAATGTGTTTTCAATACTTAATTCATAAAGTGATAATAATTATAGCGAAAAATGTTATAATAATTTCAATAAATGTGCAATTTTAATAATCAATCTATATAGCATTTTGAATAAAAGAATCGCATTATAAAATTTCAAAATAAACAGTACAATTCACATGCAATATGTTCAGTTTTTTTAGCTATGTGAGAAATTTTCTATTACTTTTTTGATTCAATAATTTGCTCAACAGCAAATTCCTCAAGTGAATAAAGGGTCTTATTGCTCTATTTAGATGTGATGAATCCCTAATCTATTTTAGATGTAGGGCCCTTCATAAATCAGTTTAAATAAAATAGTGCGCATGTTACCTGCAGTGTGAAACGCCCGGCACTTTATAGAATGCTTGGCGTTTTTAGGTGAAGTATGAAATATGAGAATTATTATATATTTTCCCTAAGCATTATTTATAATGTCTATGCATTTTGTAGAATGGCAAATGCTATTTAGACAAAGTATGAAAAAAAGGTCATGTCATTCGTCGAAAATAAAAATATTATTTTGAAAAATTAACGAGGAAAGGCAATTAAAAAATATTTATTCAAAATATGTAAAAAAAATTTAAAACTTTATATTTCAAAATTTATGCCTTTCTTATTAAATAAAATATGACTCTACTTATCACACCAAAAAAAGAAAATTATTTTATTTTGAATTACTTTTAATTTTGTTTTTTACTAGCTGCCTTTGGCGATCATCCAGTCCACCAGGATTAAAAGTCGTTAAAATTTTCAATTAAATTAGTTAAATTAAAATTTAGTCATTAAGACCAAGTTACATAAAATATGTAACTTGGTCTTAATGACTTCCTCGGCCATTAAAACTTAAGAAAACCAGACCTATTAGGAAGCACAAAATTTTAAAGCTTCAAATTTTGATAGTCATGTAACTCATGCCTTATATTGTTTCTGTTCATTGTACTATACATTCCCTTGATTTTCTGTAATCTCCCCTAAGATTTGAACTGTAATTTAAAACTGAAGTGATCAAACTTCTAGTAATAAAAAAACTTTTTTGTTGCAACCAAACATGGTTTTTAAAAATATAAGTACAAGAAAAAAGAATCGTTCAGCATTGACGTTTTATATATACAGCAGAATATTTTTTTTATAACTATGCAATATCTCAAAGTATTATTCTATAAAAGTTTATCTGATTTATCATAAAATTCAGTTTTAATTTCAAAACGATATCAATGATGCAAATAATAATATTTATTTTGTCTCAATCTGTAAATGTACTTCTGAAAAATTATGAAGTCTAAATTTTAAACAGTCCTTCAATCTCATGAATCATATTCAGTAAAATATTCTTGACACTCCATCTTTTAAATTAAAAAATATTTCAACCTTCTGTGATCAAATCTGATTGAGTTGAATATTATTGGCTTGAATATTATCATTTTAGGACAGTTAACAATTTCATTCTTTTAGCTTTTAGAAATTTAGGGCGCTGATAGATACATTTTTCTGGAGGCAGTCACTGGAGTGATTTAAAATCGCACATTTTTATAAAATAGTGATGTTTAGATTTTCATAACTCAAAGCAGGTTTCTCCGTAACATAATGGAACTTCTTTTTATAGTTAATAAGATTCATAGAACTGAGAACCTGTATAAAAATTTAAAATTGTTTTTTATCAGAATATTTCTTGGTTCAAACTACATAAAATATAATATTTCATTTAGACAATTTTTTTATTAGGCCTATTGCTAGTGATTTAGTAATTAACTTTTGGGCTTCAATTAGAAAGAATACCCTGTATATATTAATCCCTATTTGCCTTAAATAACAGAGAATTATTGAATTAATATTATAGCTATTCTAAAAATCATTAGAGCCATTTTCTCGCATTCGTTTTTGTAGAAAGTGTTATGTTTCGTGTTTTATTTTATTTTGTACAAACACGTGTTAAAAATTATACTTAGGTTTAGTTTGCATAGAGAGTTAATCTTTTAATTTGAACTTTTATCAGCGCGATCGCAACACATTGATAAAAGTTAACATTTTCATGCAAGCATAACAAGCTCATGCAGATTGAATTTTAATTTTGTATGTTAAAAATTAAAAGAATTATATAGCAATATAATGGGTATAATTGAAATGATAATGTTTTGAATTTTAAGATGATGTAAAAATTATTTTTGTTCTGTAATGCTTTCCAACGATATCGCCGAAAAATACCAAAATTTCGCTTACTTTATAATTAAAATTTAAAAAAAAATCATGATGTGTACATTCCCACGATCCGAAGTATAAATATGCCAAATTTTGTAGTTCTTGTTCGAGTGATCTAGCCTGTGGAGCACACACATTCATCATTATTATATATAAAGATAAAAAGTAAAACAGAATCATTGGAAATATATTTCGTACTTGCCGGTTTGTCATTTGCCATTCTATGGAATGCCCAGGAAATGTGTGAAATATTAATCCTTTTATTCTTTGCTGGTCCATTTTCAACATTCTATAGAATGCCAGAATACAAGCTTTGTTGATAACACATATTTGACAGTTGCTCACTCGGACAATTTGTTTAGGGGGAGGGCAAAAAATGGAGGGCCCTAAGCTATAATTTGTATGGTACTAAAAATCCGACTTTGAAGAGCCTTCAGAAATTATTCATTCACCTTAAGTTGGGGTGTATTTAACTAGCAAAAGCAGTTCAGCATTAAAAACTTTTTTTTTTTTTTTTTGCAATCTTTAGTTTTGACTTTAACTAAATTCAAATAAATTTGAATTATAGATAATTTTTAACGTTATGTTAATATGAAAAGGAACTACAGAAAAATTTCGAATTGCACACGAAGACCTGAATTAAAAACGCTTGAATTAGTAAAGTTCCCTTGTATAAGCTTCTGATAATTACGTGGATCATCCCAATATCAAAGTTCCGTTGCCGCTGCGAGCGTGCTAATGGAGTAGTCGGGAGTCCTTTTGAAGAAGTTTTTATCACTTTCTCAACTAACAGGGGAGCTTAACTTTCATTTACAAATAATGGAACCATTCTGAGCGCGCAAACAGCAGGAAATTTTTATGCCAGAGGAGAACTCATCTAAAGTGGCATTGCTTGCTCTTTTTAATTTATAGTATGTTGCCGCATGCAGTTTAATGCGAGTTTGTATTAACATAAAGAAACCATGTTGCTGAATTGTAAATGCGATGCAATAATTCCATTTTAGCGTGTAATGTTCAACGAATTCCGGTTCTACGTGCTTTACAGGGTATCATGAAATCCTTCAATATCTGTTTTATTGCTTTTCATGCTTGGAAACGAAGTCCATGTATCTAAAGGGTATATTTTATAAAAAGTGGCTTTAAAACTTGTTAATTTGGAGAATTTATAATACTCGATCCAAACCATTGTTTAGTTGGAAAATGAGACTACATAGTAATTATATATATTCCGAAACTGTAAGTGTATTTCCATATTTCTGAAATTAACTGGTTTTCCATATTGTTTGAGATGAAAACTGAGAGAAATAATCGGAGAAAAGAAATGCAGTTTGCAGCGCGGCTTGCATTCCTTTGTATTCGTTCTTTTTCTTATGAAACGTCCTTAGTTTTTCGTGTTCAAACGTTTTCAGTTCACGCTTAATTGTTCCTTTCGGTTGTATTTTGTTTTACAGCATAAATACTTTTAAATTTCTGTAGCTTTTCATGCGAAACGATTAGAGCTGCAAGTTTTCTAGTTCTGCAGAAAAGGTAAATAATGTCTAAGACTACATTAGAAATAGGGATTGCAATATCGGACCAAAAGTTCATTACCAGTATTCGGTATTTTTTAGATCTTAATACCGGTAGTAGAAATTTCAGAAAAAGAAAACACATGTGTTTCTTTGTTTTATTTGCCAGTTTTATTAAAGAGTGTATATATCACAAAGTAATTTGCAACTTATAAATTATAACAGTATATAAAGAATCACAAAACAGTGTAAATATCACTATTCAGTCTGTGGTACTATTATAAATTTTTGAAATGTGCTCCTAAAAAACATAATGCATCAATTGTACTGTCATTAAATCTGGAACGTAATTTTGTGCAAAACATTACCAGCTATCGAAAAAACGCTCTTTCGGCATCTACACTAGTTGGTGGCACTGTTAGCAATGCGCGGTATACTTTTTCCAAGTATTTACCTCTAAATCTCTCATCTTCAAATAAATCGATTTCTCTTCGGATGTTTTTGGATATTGCTGATTTCTATATTGTATTTTGGTTTGTTGAACTTTTTTTATTTATCGCTAATTCTAATTTTTGTTCAAGAGATAATTCCTTTTCACTATTGACATTAGTGTCATCATAATCTTCGATAAGTGTACCGAATTCTTCTGAACGTTGATAGGTTTGTGGGTAAAAATTTTAAGAAAATTTACTACACTGGTGTGCAAAACTTAAGCAACAGGTATGTTTTTTGCCATAACTTCACGAGAAATCATCTGAGAGACATGAAATTCAGAAATGAGATACAGCATTTTGTTCTGAAAGAATGACGAAAGCATAGTTGCGCAGAAATGAATACAATGCATACAGTATGGAATCAAAAAAAGGCTTTATTGAACTCGTAGTATCGTTACACATGATTGTCTGTCCAAGAGGAAGAACAGCAAGCAGATGTTCCTTAGTATGGGATATGCCCTCCCCTTACTGCAATGGTTGCTTCACACCGTCTCCCCATACTCAGCACCAGATTGTCCAACAGTTCTTGAGGTAAGAGTGCCCATTCCTCAATCGGCATCTGTTTAAGTTGTCGGGTGTTCCCAGGAGGATGTAATCGTGCCGCAAGGTGTCTCCCCAAAGCATCCCACACATGTTCTATCGGATTTAAATGAGGGGAGCACGCCGGCCAATCCATTCGAGTGATATCTTCACTTTCCAGGAGCTCCTCAATAGCATGAGTCCTGTGTGGCCGTGCATTGTCATCCATAAAAACGAAGTCTGATCCAATGACACCTCGGAACAGACGCACATGGGGAAGGATCACCTCCTGACAATAGCGATCTCCAGTTACAGAACCTCTGTCGAAAACGTGGAGCTCAGTCCGCCCGTTCATCATAATGCCTTCCCAGACGACAACTCCGGGACCACCGAAACGGTCTCTTTCCGTGATGTTACTGGGATGAAACCGTGTCGCGACCTCTCTCCAAATCAACTGGCGTTGGGAATCGCTTGTGGCACTAAAACTACTCTCATCTATAAAGAGGACACGACTCCATTGATGAGATGTCCAGTTTTTGTGCTCCCTGCACCACTCTAAACGGTGCCGCCGGTGGGAAACTGTCAAAGGGATGCAGCGTTCAGGACGGCGGGCGAATAGGCCACCTTTGTGAAGGCGTCTGGACACAGTAAAACGCGACACTTGTCGCCCCGTTGCTGCACACAGTTGCTGAGCAATGGTGCTTGCTGACTGGTTTCGGGTTCTTTTCGCCTGCAGGGCGATATGTCGGTCATCCACTGCAGTTGTTTTCCTGGGGCGGCCACCACCAACCTTTCTCGCAGCTGTACCTGTGGTTTGGAAGGCTTTCCAAGCGCGCGAAACGACACTTTTGTTTATTCCGAACTCTTCAGCTACACTGGTCACACTACGCCCCTCCTCCAGCTTTCCGATCATTCTTCCACGTGTGAAATCGTCCAGGTGATTTCTACTAGCCATATTTCACGAATTAACTCACGTGCACTTGCAGCGAATGTCTTTAATTGCGTCTCCGTCCTTCCTTTTATTGTAGTGTTGAGCTGCGCGCGCCTTCCGCACGTGTTTTGCGTATGCTCACGTCGCCTGTGACGTTTTGTTCCTGATATTTGCATACGCATGACCTTTCTCTTGAATTACGTGTTCATTGTACTGATCGCAAGAACTCCTTTTCTGCAATTTCATGGCTATCTGCTTAAAATTTGCATTGTTTCTTAAGTTTTGCACTCCAGTGTATAAACTTGATCAGATTTGAATTGGTTAGTCTCTTTTCTTCATTTTCATTTTTAAAATCATCATAATTGCGTAAATACCGTAAAACATTTTCTATTTCGGCATGCCTTTCTTTTGTGCGATTTTTCAATGTAGTATATAATTTTTCAGATAGTGATGTGTGCTGTTCAGTGACTGCGACATGAAATTTATTGTTGCATTAGCTGTTAATAAATTGGAATCTCTCCGACTTAATACAACAGCCAGTTTTATTGGAAGTAGAGCTGATATAGTTCTGGATATTAAGTCGAATTCACTATCTGAAAAGTTAATTTGCAGGTTTAAGTCGATTATTGCTTTTTGGATTGGATTTCTCAGTTTCAAAAATCGTTCTATCATTAGAAGTAAACTTTTCCAACGTGTTTTAGAATCTAATATTAACTTATATTCTGTTTTATTTTCAGAGTATATATTTTTTGTAATATGGCATTTTTTGTAAGGAAATGTTTAAATGTCTTAACAATTTTTCGAACTTTATAAATTATAGGAAGCAATTGTCCCTTGTCAAACAGTATTTTATCACTTCTCTTGATTGTACGATGCAACTTTGTATTCACAGTCTAATTAATTTCGCCCGTTAGGGAGACATAAAAGCAAAAACGTATGCTATTTTGCTATGTTGGCGATCCCTGAACATATAGTGGAGACAATTTAAAAAATTTCTAGTAAATACCGAAAAAACGGTATTTAAATTTGCGAATACTGGTATTACAAAATTGTACAAATGGCTCAAAATACCGGTATTCGGTATACCGGTATTGCAATCCCTAATTAGAAAATAAATAAAAATTCGGTCATCACTAGTTTTACGACTTAAATGAATTTCAACTTGCTAGCAAATATATGCCAATAATGAATATTGCATTATACTCTAGTTTTTAATGGACCTGTATATTATAATTACTGTCAGATTTCTTTAGTGTATCTTTTGGTTTGGATTTGGTAAGAATGGAGCCATAGTTCTTAATTTTTTTTTTTCGCTTTTTTAACATTTTCTGTAAGAGTAATATTTTCTAATTTCTTTGCAACTTCTAATCAACCTAGGAGTCTCAATGTTTTGAAAATCTTCCAGTATGTAACAGATCTTTATTATAAATGTTCTATTAATTTATTGTAGGGCTTTTCCATGCAATGTTCATAGCAAATGTATGCAAAAAGGTTTATTTTTTTTAACCTCATATTGTATTTTTTTTACTGGGATAGTTCCCGAATTTCTGATTTACAAAATTGACCATTTTTACCGTTTTATTCGGGCTTGTAATTCGAAACTTCTAAAGATTTTTCAGGACACTATTCTTCCGGATGTAGTTCTTTGAGGTACATGTAAATAGGCAAGGCATTAATTGGCCTTAACTCTAAAAAAAGAAATCGTATTATAACTTTAGAGATTTTTTTAATTCGTTATTTAAAACAAGGATGTGACTATTGGTGGCAGATTTTTTTTTCTTTACTCTTTCGAATGAAATTTCATACCGTATTTAATAAAAAAAATAATATAAAATTAATGGTACAAAAGATAAATATGTTTTGTTTAGAATAACTGCATTATATTTTAGTATTGGTTCCATGTTTCTCTAAATATTTCTAATGGTATCGAGGGTGCACAATTTAACTTTTAAACAAACTTCTGTTCCCTTACGCGTTTGACTTGATGAGAGAAATTATTTCCATTTACTCCAGTGCTAAAGATTATACCGAACGCTCATCTGATATTAACCCATTCTTTTTTATCACAGGCGTTCCCCTGGTAAAAGTCCACGCGCTTATCGACCGCCTATTCTGTCCGGTTTAATTGAGTTGCGTAGGATAATTTTGTATTTTCAGAGACGGTTAGGGCCAAAATTATCTTTTTATATCTAGTCTTGCATACTTAATGTATTTGACCGGATATTACGGAAATGTTAATTTATTGTCAGCATCTTCATAAACTGGTTTGTTACTGTGTCATATGCTTATTTTTCTTGTGTGTATTTACGCGTTTTAATGATGTGATGGGCAATAAGACTTGAGTTAACACTGGGTGAATGTCGTTGCCAAATGCTTAATTGGATGTTGTCATTTTCATTTTTGCCAGTGCTGAATCTTTTGTAAATTATATTATATGGTATTGAATTTCGAATGATCATGATCTCATTAAGTACGTCTGAGTTTAAAGATATGGGTAAGATTTTTTTTATTCCAATTAATATTCATTGAGTTCTATTACTGGAGTTATTATTATCTGTAAATGTTTACTTTTTAAAAAATAGTTTTTTAAATTTTAGATGCAAAAATATCGAACTTCGCATCAAAAGTTTGTAGTGCCTGTAGTTTTTATGAATGTGAAGCCGGCGTCCTGGCATAGGGGTAGCGCGTCTTCCCCGTGATCTGGGCATCCTGGGTTCAAGTCCCGGTTTGGGCATGGTTGTTCTTCCGTTGTTCTATCTGTGAGGAGTGTGAATGTTCCCTCCTGTAAAAAGGGGTTGTGCAAGCGAATGAGTGATGCGTCAATAAAGTCGTACTCTTCGCCCTAGTTGGCGCTACTAAAAAAAACAAAAGACGCTCCCCCACAGGCTTAAATCGCTGTCTTCGTAACAGCGGGCTTGTCCATGGCAAGTGCCATAAGAAACAACATCATCAACATGAATGTGAATGTTAAAAGCTGATTACTGATAATGAAAATAGAGGAAAAAGTATTGCATGAATGTATTATTTGTTAACCTTGTCTCGTGCAATGTCGGACCTGACTCGTAAAGAATTTTTGTTATTAAATTTGCCTTAAATTGGCAATTAAATTTAAAACGATTCATTTTGACATAACTTTAGTATCTCAGAATCCTTTACATTATTGTTATTTCAAACCTTAGCACATTTTATTTAGGATATTTGTTATATGTAATTAGGAAATGAAATAAAAATTCTTAAGTGTAGGGGTTAATATAGTTATATTCAGAGAATTCTGAAGTACTTTAGCATATTTATAGAAATGTATCGATAGATTTCAAAATATTTCTTTTCAAATTAAGCTTTATTGAATAATTTCTTGTAGAACGGAAATCTTTCCTGAATGTAACTATCTTTATTTTTCTTATTGAAAATACTTGCCTGAAGGATTGAAAATGCTTGCCTTTTTTAATATATTGCATCTTCTCTCCATTTTTTTTTTTTTTTGTAGAGTTAGTTATATTTTATAGAGAAAAAATATATTTAACTTGAAATATTATTCCCCCCCCTTTTTTTTTTGGAATAAGCCCCCCTCCAGTATATTCTTTACTCTGCTATCCATAATTTCGTATCATCTTCATGCCAGTTATAATATATCAGTTGAAACATTTTCATTTTCTCCTAATAATACATTTTAAAAAATTAACATATCGAATCTTTTGACTTCAAATTTCTTATTAATGTTTAGAAAATGCGTCTAGGTAAAAGAGTATTTTATTTCTTTATTTTGTGTCTTCATATATTTCTTAAAATAAATATGCAAATATATTAAAACTTTCCAATATAAGAAAGTTTAAAAGTTAAAGGCTTAAATTCTTAAAAGCTTTTTAAGGTAGATTACATGGCATTACAGCGTATATATTTGTCACGTGCCTTTTTTTTTTTTTTTTTGTATCTTTGAAAGAAGGACTAGTCAGTGGCCTGGAACAAAAAAATTACGAGTTTAAAAGCATTAAATTTTCTAATCCATGCTTTTTTTGCCCTTGCGAAGAAATTTTTTTTAGTGAACATTTCTTGTCAATGGGAAAAATTATTTCATGCACATGGTGATTAAACGTTGTGCTGCATATAGCATACCAAACGATACGTGAATTGATTTGAGATTTGCCACTCGCTGTACTGGTGTTATTCTTGTAACGCTAATATAGCGCTTAATTTATACATTTGTATCCGTTTGCTGTTGAATTTTTTTATGGATGTGTGTGCAAGATTTTGTGCTTATATCTGTTCTCTTGCTATTATTTTGGATTTGTTTGATGATACAGTTTTTGTCATTAGTTTCAATTCATAGCAGCTGATTTTCCAGTATGAATGTTACATTTTATGATATAATATATTTAATAGATGAGTTTACTGTTTGAAAATTTTTATCATAAAGCTATAGGCTGCCTTCAGTACTTATTTCTGAAAAGCATGTTTGAAAGATTATCCTGAAATTACATCTTAAATTCTGGAAATGATTGCTAAGTTTCAATAAATTAATTAATAAAAACATAATTTTTTGGTAATCATGTAAAATTCGCTGAGGCCTTTTAAATTTTTTATTTATAAATTAAATTTTTTATTAATAAAAACCAAATCTTAATAAATAAAAATTAATAAAAACCAAATTGGTTTTTATTAATAAAACCAATTTCATCATATAACTGAACGGATTAAATTTTTTATTAGTAAAAACATAATTTTTGGTAATCATGCAAAATTCAGTGAAGCCCTTCTGGTTATGATAAAGTTTTTGTTCTTAAATGATGTCCTGTTAAATAAAATTAATTATGAAGAAGTTTAATGAAAATAGAATTTTAATATTTTATAATGGTATTAGGAAGCCATGCATTGTATGATTATTTCTACGTAATAACATGTATTCTTAGCGTCGGTGTTGATAAATTTCTAAATGCATTTCTAATTATAAAATATCTTTCTATATTATAAAACGCCATTCTTTCTTCAGAATTTTCAATACTCTTATGTAAAAATAATCCAGAAAATTATCCTGATTTTAAAGTGTTTCTATAAAATTTATTAAACAAATGAGCGAATTTTTTTTATTTATCACTAAGAAAATGATTCGGTTCCGCATTTTATTTTAGTTTGTTTATACATTTTTGATTGAAAAAAAGTTTTTAGAAAACGCTTTTATAGATTAGCATATTTGAGATTATATAATAGAATATTGAGCCAAAAAGAGTATGTGTAATAATCAAAAATTTAGATTATTTGTGAGGAAATTGTTTTGACTGTTTTTTAGATAGAGTAGACTTTGAAATTGGCAGTATTTCCGAAATAAATTCTTCAAAAGAATGCCAAAGAGAATCTTAAACTCTTTAATGTCCATTAATTCTTTTATTTCGCATAAAATAAAGAGCAAGGATCTGGAAAATGACTATGGTAGGAAACGATGAACAATGTAAAGACGACGCAGTTTCAATAACTTTGTTATTAAATATATTTTAAAATAAGCACTAACAAGCTTAGTGAAATAAAAATAAAAAAAAAGAAACAGCCGTTTTAAAAGCGAAATGAATCTGAAATTGGTGATAAATTAAAAACTTAGCTTAATGACAATTGTTAAAAATGGATATGACATTAATTTCCAGTAAGTTATCACCGAGTCACTAAGTCACTGATATTTAAAAAAAAAAAAAAAAAAAAAAAGTTGTTACAGATTTTCTGGCTCCGATCAAACGAGTTGCGGTGACGACAAAATAATAGTATGGATTTATTTCACTTTCTAACTTCAAATATATGAGGACTAAAGTAAAATATTATACCTTTAACGTCACTGACTAAGGAATAAGCTAAATTATATCAAATAGAGCTGATTTTAGTTAATAGAAAAGTTATATCAAGATTATTTATTTAGTGTATTAGAAATAGTTCTCAAACTTCCTTCTTATAGTCTACAATATAAATTGCGCTGTTAAATCTTCGTCTTAAAGATATTGTTAAGAACTGTGGTGTGCCATCCTTTGGTTTATACGATAAATGTTTTCAGAAATAATTAATCAGCTTTTAAGCATTTCCTTTATTAAAAATTTCAATAAAAATATAACTTTATCATTCAGGAGTGATATAAAATTTTAATTATGGTTAATGTAAAGACGTGTTAATGGACTAAATGAGAAGAATGTACATTTCTGTTGCGTAAAAATAAATTAAATGAGATTAAATTTGTTACTTTGGTTTTAAACAATGTTCTTTTAGATAATCGAATAAAAGAAATCCCACCTTTTTTTTTCTTGCCCTCCTTTAAGTCAGATATTTAACTAGATAATTTATACAACACCTTGATGGAACGCCTCTGATATTTTCTTTTTAATGGATCATCCAAACAACTCTGATGATAGTAATTTTTGTAAATGTTTGATTTTGAGAAGGATAACTTATTTTTGTTTCGCGTTCATTTCAGACTATCTTTTCGCGATTCGAAAAGAAGGACATCAGATACAAAACGATTGTCAGCCTCTTAACTCTTTCTTGAAGACATGTCTAGGCGGTCTTACAAATGAGTACTTACCCTTTCGTTGAATTGTTTAGTGCGGGACTACTCTTTAATTCACATCACAAAGTTTCTGTTCTCCAATCTTTTATAATTCACCGTCAGTGACTGGAGGTCTTTTTAGTCTTTTTTTTTTTCCTTCCCCTCTCTGCCTTTCTTGAACGAAGAGAGATAATAGAAAAACTAAATTAAAAAGAAAATAAACCTTCAATGGTTTTACAGACAAAGGAATTCGCCAGCGAGATAATTCTAAGATATATGTGTTAAAATCAAGGAGAAAAAGTTTAGCGCCTTGTCGTTAATTCTTGAAAGCAACGATGGCATTAGCTGCAGTTCGCGAGTTTTAAATTGTTTGGGTTAACTATTAAATCTGATCAAAAAGCAAATGAATTGCTGTTTTGTGTCTTATCTTAAATTGGATATTTTGCAATTCCTTCACGATTTATTTGTACAGATTTAGATTGGGAGATAATATGCTGCCCTTCTCTTGTGTGAGTCATTGCAAATCTGTGTGACTAGCATATTGTTGTATATTTATCCCACAGAAAGTCTGAGAGAGTTTTGTCAGAGAATGTTTGTGGTATTAGTTCCTTGTATTTGCTATCAATAAAAGTTATATTTTTTCCAAATCGATATTGTTGATAATCTATAGAACGAATATTAGAAATCGTTGACTAAGATGTATGACATCGTTAGTATGTATGTATTTTAATCTCTGTTTGTTTATCTCACAGAAGATCTGGAATGCTGGACATTATGTGTTTGTATAATATTTGCTCGTTCGGTTTATTATCAGCAAAAGTGACCTCTCACATATATCAAATATGGTCTAGATATGAGCTGATAATTTTCAAGGACGAATGCCTTAAAGCTTGATAAACCGTATTGTTATGTATTTGTATTGTACATGGTCCGATGTTATTGGTGCGTAGTCTGATTATTGATAAGCTATAGTTTACTGAAATTTGTCTGATTCATGTAGATGTTGTAGTTGGCGGAGTGAAGCAACCATTGCATGTATTAAACGTTTCGTAGAAGTTTGACTTTCAATGTATTTCATCATGACGGTAAGATTTCAGTGACTTTTTTTTGTTTGATATTTTTTTTATCTAATTTAATATAAAGCAAAATATTTTAAATTTGGGAGATAATACTAAACCATTTCAGTTTTCAAAGTATAATTGCTAGTTCTGTTATTGTGTTTTGGTCGTTTCATTACATTTACAGTTTTTACAAGTTCACAAGACCTCAAGTTCTTGTGAACTGTTAATAACTTTGCTGTTTGTCATTGCATTAAACATTTGACAGATATCTCCTTTATGCAACATTTAGAGAGATCCATTATAGTTTTTTTGCTTTTTGTTTAAAAGTTTTTGTTTTCTCTCCAATGATATAATTCTGTTATTGGTACGTCCAAAGAAATCTTCTTCTTTTTTTTTTCTATAATCAGTTGTCAACGTGATTAAAAATTTCATTCAGTAAGTTCTCGTGAGTTTTTAGGATTGTAATTGATTTCTTTGTCTTCTAATCAGAATGACTTTGATTCTGAAAATAAAATAAAATTCTTGATATAAATTAAAGCTTTGACATTTTTCCTACAATTTTTATGCTTAATAGACTATTTTAAGTACATATTTGAGATTGATTTTTATATGGAGTTTTGCATTTTCTCTTGCATGTTAATCATATGATATTTGAAATTTGTTTAATTTAGCTTTTATAGAATTTATTTATAACACTTCATTTATTGTGACCTATTTGGTAACAAATATTCTTTGTTAAATTATTTTATAACCAAATGTTGAGTTTATTTCATACTAAAGTTAAAAATGTAATAAACTTAATATAAGCGATAAAAATCGGTAGGTAAGTTTTGTAACTTCAGTAATCTCCGATTCAAGACATCTGATCTTTTGTAAATAATTATATAATAAAAATTGATGAATAGCGGGATATGTAATTAAGTTTTATAAGCTTTCTCTGTGTAAAAGGTAACAAATCTTTAATTTAACAGAAACTCCACAAAAATAATTTTGAAACTGAATGGAAACAGTTGACGAAAGTTCGCTGTGTGATGTCAATGGCTTAATTCGAGTGGTTGAATTTACGATTCAGTTACGGATCAAAAGAATATAGATAGTTGAGGACTTTAAATGTAAATATCAATAAAATTCATTGAATGTTATATACGATTTATAGTAGATGGAAGCAACGAAATTGCACATTCTTTTAAATATATTTCTGTTCTTTTTATACAAACATATTCTGGTTTTAAATTAAAAGTATTAGTTGAAATTAGTTCAGTAGTTGTAAAAATTAGTTCATGCATAATGATTTAAATTTTTGTTCAGCATTAATAATATCTTGGGATGTTCGTTTTAATCGGATATGCTGTAATTAAATTTCACGGTTATAAATCATGAAGCTGAAAAAAAAATCACGGATTAAATTTAATCTGTTCTCATAAAACCTTTTTTAAATCAAGTTTATCATGTGCTGAATCCATTTTATAACTTCTTACAGAATTAAAATCTTTTAAGCTAGCAAGATGGAGCATGATTAATAATTCTGTGAGCATTCACACATCTAATGAGAAAAAAATTGGACCACACAGTTTCAAATTTTCCAGCAATACCTGGATTTTCATCCTGAAAGCCATTAAATAATTGTCATATCTGTACATGTATTGATAAGATTTACTCAAAATTCTATCCTTAAATCAAAAGTCTTTAACTTGTTATTTTTCTGCAAACTGGTGAGAACCATTCGTATAATTGGAATTCAAGACCACAGCTTAGTGTTTCATTCTGTTACTGAACAGCAGGTAAATTGCATTTTAAGTATGAGAAATGAAGTCGTTAGGGCTAGCACGACAGCTGTCGCTTTTCGAAAATCGTTCCATTAATGTGAACTCGCATTTGAAAGAAAAATTTTCAAATACACGATCTCAGGTCGTCGATTCTTGCGGTTAAATTTTTATAAAGACATACGAATCAATCTGTCCACATTTAGGATATGGCTCATTTAATGAATTTGGAGAAAAAAAAAATCCGTTAAAAATAATAATGTATCTAGACGTTTTTGGTTCCCGGTAGATGTTGTATCTTTTCTTTGTATATTGAATCAAATTGATATGAATGACTTTTTAAATCTTTCTTTTAATATCATTGTAACATAGCGTAACGTTCATTTAGTGTCGAATTTCATGTTGTTTTTCGCTTTGCTAGGAGGTTATGTCCTTTTTTTTTTCCCTACAAAATGCGTGACAAATTTCAATTTTGAATGGCCTCTGCACATTTGAAGTTTAACACGTGAGCATGAATTGACTCCATTAGTGACTAGCAGAACAACCGAAATTAGTGTCTCTTTTTGTCTTATCATTGTTAAAGATTTTATAAATCAGAACTCGCCGATAAGCTCTGCATTTTGCACATGAATCTGCTCTTGTAAGCAAATACATTCAAGAAAAGAAATGCCACTTATTATTTTATCATTTAGTTATACTTAAATTGATTAGTATGTATATACGGAATGTGTATTTTCTTTTATCATGTACCTTTGCCTACTTTTGAAAGGAATATGTTCTTATTGTAAGACTGTACAAATAAAACCTGATATCTTGGCTAAAATTTCAATTGTTCAAACATTGCTAAAAAGTTAAACTAGGTTTTTAGTGAAAGACTTGATTAACCATTATCCGTTAACGTCAAACTTAATCAAAACTATAAATTTGTATGAAATGCTTTTAAGTAATGCTCAAAACACTAGAAAGATCAAAACAATTGTGAAATAAAACTAAGTTCCGAAAAAAATTGAGGGGGAAGCTATTTATTTACTTCCTTGAAAAAAATATTGAAAAATCGATAAAAAGTTTACATTTATTTTATACTAGCCGCCTTTGGCGACCAGCTGGTTCGCCAATCTTAATGTTCATTTAAATTTTAATAATTAAATATTTTACGCAATTCCTACTTTAATAGATTCTTCATCAAAATATTTTAAAACTTCAAATTTTGATAGACATATAATTCACTCATAATATTATAAAAGCCTTCAATCATAACGTAATATGTATCTCTAATTTCCTGTTAGCTCCCGTAGAATTTATTCTTTAAATTAAAGTGAAAAGAATTAATCTGAAATTAATATAATAATATTTTTTACTGAAACAAAGCATTTTTTAATAATATGATTACTGATAACAGAGTCACTGAGCGTTTAAATTTTATGGGCACTAAAGAATATCTTTCTTAATTTATGTAATACCTCAAGAATTTCTCAACAAAACTTTCTCAAATTCATAATGAACAGATCGATTAATTAACAATGTTTAATTTTAAATGCATCAAACATTAAGAAAATAAAATGAATCGTTTAAAATAATCGGTCGAAAACAGGTTAAAAAAAACTACTTAAAGAACGATATACTTAAAACTATAAGCATATACAAAAAAAATATATAACTAACATAAATGAAATTTAATTACAAAAGCATGCAACGAACCTAAAAATAATTTAAATCAAGAATCATCCGTTGATAATATTGTCAGCAATCAGAATACAATGCGCATGCGTGAATTTTCAACGCCAGTTACGGTAACGCAAATGCGTGAATTTTCAACGCCAGTTACGGTAACGCAAATGCGTGAATTTTTCAACGCCAGTTACGGTAACGCAAATGCGTGAATTTTTCTACGCCAGTTGGGGTAACGGTATGCAGATTAGAAATTTTTTAATTTCCTTTATTCTGTGTTATTTTAATTCAAAAGTACTTCAGAATGAATCTGAAAGATCGATTAATTAACAATGTTTAATTTTAAATGCATAAAACATTAAGAAAATAAACAGAATCGTTTGAAATAATCGGCCGAAAAATTTTAACCCTAGCCTCATTACTGTTGGAAAAAAAAAAATAAAAAAAAGAACTGAAGCTTTACTCATTTGGCGGTGGGGAAAATGGAAGATTTTTTTTTGCGGGAAAGTTAGTTTTTAATTAATAATTAAAATTCTAATTAAGAATTCAAAAAAAGGGACCCAGGTGCCCATTCCCGACCTCTAAGGTATACATGTCCAAATTTGGTAGCTGTAGGTCAAATGACCTGGCCTGTAGAGCGCCAACACACATACACACACATTGAGCTTTATTTATAAGTTTAGATATGAATATATATTCAAAAATTTTGAAGATGTCAAAAAGTGAAGATTACTTTCAAATTCCGTACATTATCTTAAAAATGACCAAAACTAAAAACGTAAAATATCAAAATAACGACATTATGACTTTAAAATTTGGTTGATCAGTTGCGTACGCTTGTTAAAAATGATTCAAGAGTTTGGAAATACACGTTTTCTTCTTAAACAAAGCAAGAGAAAAACAATGGGATGCAATCGGTTTAGCCATGGAAGTGAAACGTAACGTCTTATAAATAGAACGTTGGGCGTTAAAGGTTTAAAACATTCTGTAGTTGACACATAGGCTGCTATCCCATTTTCCAGACTTTCATATCTGGATGTAGAATTTTTATTAATAAATAGATTTTACGTGCAACAAGTGAATCATTAATGGTCCTGGCGCTCAAAGCGGGGATCTCTTAATTTCGAAACAAAAACCGAACTATTACACATGTTTTCTTCAGTCTTTTTTTACTCTTTCTGTATTCTGTGCTCACTAAATCTTTGTAACACTATTGATTGATTTTGTTATATTTCTGATCACATGCTGAAAGATAGTCTTAGTAAAAAAGGAAGAAGAATAAAAAGTAATAATAATAATAACGAGCATCTACGAGAACTTTTTACTCAATGAACATTTCATTTGAAACGAATATCTATTACCATCGTTCCTTTCCTCTGTTCTCTCTCCTCAAAGTAGTAATTTGTCATGGTCCTGCACGCATGAACCACAATATCCTCTGGTGCATCTCGAGGTCTAGTGATTGCTCCCATTGACAAATTCGAAACTTTAGAATATCCAGTGGAAATTCGACCTAGTTTTTACTACTTATGTTGGCTCCAATGCCTCACAGACGATAACTCCAACTTGTGTGTTTAAATGTCTATTGGAAGTACCAAAACATCTCAATTGTGTAACTGCTTTTTGTAGATAATCTCGATGTAATGCTTTATGATGCCAGTTATGAATGAAATTTTGTTCTCGGAAGGAACTCGGAATTCTGTAATATTCAGCGTGTTTGTAAATTCGATCCTGTTACTGTTCAAATAGCTTCTTTGTGGCTAGGTGGACTAGTGGCACAGTTTCAGATTCACGTGTGTATTGATTCTTATAAAATGTAACCCTAATGAAATAGGCCCATTCTGAAGTGAAGTGTCAGCAATGGGCTTGGTCATCAGATCACAGCTCAAAATTATGAAATTTGTCTCTTAATCTTTTCTATGCCTTGAGATTGTTATGTGAATACAAATGGAATTAGCTTATGTACATTGTAGAGTATAATGCACATAAATGCTGTTAGTGACCATAGAAGTTTGAATTTTATTTATTTAAATGATTTATAGCTTTTGTCAATTATTAATAAAATTTTTCGACTACATTCAAGACATCAATAAGGCATGATCTCTTTGTGTTAGACTATTATGGCGATCTACTTAAGAGTAGGGACATGGTAATTTGATTTTTATTTTGGAAATTGACAACAAGAAATCTTTTAAATTGATACATAACAGAAATACGTCTTCTATAGTGCTCTTGCTTTTAAGAATTAGTAAAATTGAGTTCTTCATATTACTGCTAAATGCATTTATTTATTCGGACATTATTTAACTTCTTTTAACTATCAAACTTTGTCTTAAAGACTTCCATGTAGAGGGGACTAATATTTATAAGATTTTTAAATGTCATTGCAGAGTATGCGGAAACGAAAGATACATATACACAGACTGGTATAAATATGGTCTTGTTGTAATCGTGATGCCTATTAACTACGAATTGTAAGTGGTAATTATACAATGGATGCATAAAATATTGTCACCAGCTCTCAGAAGTCAATTGCGTACTTATATATAAACGCAACTGATAACCTTTTTTCCGAACTCCCTGCTTCTTTTAGTCGCTGCCTTCATCAGAATTGTTTATTACCGTAGCTCCATCTTGAATATTTTTTCAATAAATTAATATTTTCAGTCCTTCGTCTTTTTATCCAGAAGAAAATCCCATGGAAAAAAATAGTATATCCACTCAAAATCAGGGAAAAGAAAAAAAATCATAAAGAATGACCTTGAACATCTCAGTACACCACGCATTTTAATTAAAATGATGCTACTTTTTGATACACCGGAAATAATAGCTTATCTTTCCGTTCATCCATTGTCGTCCTTCTCTTGTTAACGTTGTTCTCTTTTCACAGCCTGAAGGAAACGGAAACTTATCATTTAGGGCGTTAATAAATTCACGATTTTAATGATGAATTTTTTTTTTCCAGCATTATTACTCTATTCGATCATTCCGAATTTTCTAATAATGAGAGTTTACAGAGAGTCAGTATTTGATGAACGAATTAGCTGTATTCCTGGAAAACATCCCTCACTAGAATGGGGTCACACTCACGAGATACATGTCAAATGTTTCGCTCCATTTTAATTTTGATATCCATAACACGTCTTCTAGGAAAAAATTATCTAATGTTTGACAAACAGTGCGCAGTTGAATAACATGCGCATTTATGCGTAGCATGTGAATATAACGTCACATGAATTGACGCTATACCTGCATAATAACAGTTGCATAATTATTATGAAAACTTAACATATGTAGCTGAAATACTTAAAATAATATGGCAAATCAATTTTCCACCATACTAAATTCTTAAATCGCGAAATATTTTCTTCCAAATTTTAGTTGTGTTGTTATATTCATGTGTGAGTAATTTTCCATTTTCACCAGTTACCGTGGACAGATGTCTTCAGTTTTTTTTAAATCACCTGTTTGAATTGACTTATAAATAAAAGTACGAACCAAAAATTTTGTTTTTAAACACTATAAATTTTGAATAATTCAACCCGTGAATGAAATAATCTTTTAAAAATTATCTACGAGATTTTTTTTTAAATCTAAAGTAAAACTCACCCCTCCCTTTTTTATTATTCTTATTAAATGAGATTTTCTGTTTATTGTTTATTTATTGAATTAGTATGGGTGATATTGAATGAATGAGGGCAAGGATGTATTGACTCTTTCAAGAATCGTAAAGGAATAAAATTGTGTAAGATATCTGCTTCCGTAATAAGTTACCTAACAAAATTTAATATATTTCGAATTCTTTTTTTAAAAATAAAATTATATAAAAATGTTATATAATATAATATAAATTTGCATATTACGGAAGACATGCAAAACTTTTTATGTGATCGCGGTGATTAGCTTACTTCTTCAAATGGCATTCACTTTAAATATCATTGCCACAAGCGAAAACCAATGCGACTGAAGTGTGAAAAATTATGTAAGCATTTTCGCACTCGGCTATTTTTTTCTTCTGAAAAGTGACTTCTGTGAGGAAATTTTGGTTTTTGAATACTTTGAAACCAGCCTTAAGTAAAGTATTTCAACATCCAACCCCCCCCCCCCCTTTCCAGATAGTTTCACTGGCTTCGAACAATGAAATCATTTTATTTCTCTGATGTTCCGTTTTATATTTGTGACTTATTTTTTCTCCGTCCTATTTGTTTTGAGATTGAGTGGTGTATGCAGAAGTGGTGGAGGGCTAGTATCTATGCAACTAATTTCAGCTGTCCCTTCTCTTATTTAGCTGATGTCTTTTTTACGTATAGTTGCCATGAGTGCAAATCTTCAGAGCTACTGAGGACAAATGCTTTAAGGGATTCTCGAATTATGAATTGGACACTTGGAATAGAACGTGCTATGTTTAAATGTTTCATTTTTACTTGCCGAAACTAACTTAAAGAAGCTACCTCAAATTAAAACATTCCATTAAAATTTTCCAAATATTTGAAGTTAACCTTTTTTCCATTTAGTATTTCATTTATTCGCTGGCGCAGCAGGGCCAAATGTGTCTCTTGCACCATAAAATATAACCAATAAGCTATTTATTTTGCTTTGATATGCAAGTGGAGTTTTAAAAAAATTATTGCTGACGGAAATGAAGTCTGATGTGTAAAGTTTAAGAAATTCATTCCATCCATCCAGAACAGGATTCAATCAACTTTTTCCACTCGCTACTCATAAATTGGAGGGAGAGAAGATAAACTGATGTACTGATTGATTATATGTTAAAAAAATAATCTGCCATTGTTATTTTGAAAAGCTCTTATTTAAATGCCTGAAAGAAGCGGGCGTTAAAATTTCGGGTTCCACAGTTTAAGAATGTTGTTATTTAAAGAAAAAATCTGCTGAGTGCGATTTAATGCCAAATCTAGATGCTCTATTAATGAGTCATTATAATAGTAATATTTATTCCAAATTGGTGTTTTTATTTATTTTTTATTGTAGACAACCTAAGTTCCTGACAATTTCTTGTCCATTTTTTTTTTTCCTGAGACCGTTGTCAGTTATTTGTTTTATATCCTTTTAAATATTAATCGCCATGATAATGGTAAGATAAATATCATTAAGTCAAAGAAAGATGTGCAAGAAAGTCAGGCAAGATGAAAAATTTTGTCTGATATAGGTATCTGAAATGAACGTAAAAGTTTGTGGGTTAAGACTCCCGAATTTTGACATTCTTCCAGAAAAATGTTTCTTAATGAAGTAGAGAAAGGGGTGGGGGGTCGCTTCAAATTTTCGTACGGTTCGCGATTTCGGAAATTTGGCAGTATCCTTTTCTTTCTTCAAGTTGAGGGATGCCGGCTTTAAAAAGAGGGATCGCGGATGTCTTAACGTTCTGCTTTGTTGGGTGCTCGACGCAATGCGCATGCGCGGGTGATTGTCACGGCGGTTATCGCGCAATTATTATTGCGGTGGGAATGTCGACTTTTGTCTGATTGCGATTATATCGTCACGGGTGACTACCGTCTCAAAAAGCATTGTCCTTTCAACGCTCTGCGAACTGGAAGCAATGTTGCACTTTCTTTGCACATCTTCGTGTGATTCCTTTCATTGTTTTGTATGAGCCGCAGCATGGCTACTGCTTTTGCGTCTTACCGGAATTTTTTACCACATGATGGTCCCCCGCCGAAAGTAAGTAAATAGATCTTTTTTCATGCCTGCCAATTGGCTCTAATAAGGCATTTTTCTGTTGTGATCTTTTTTCAAAGCTTTAGGGAAGAGTTGTCTGTTGTCTTAATTTGATGAAATCGAATGAAGCTCCGCCGGAAGTTATATTCGATTTCTGTATATTGTTTTTATTCCTTTTTCTTGTTTTGTTTGAGGCGAACGTTCATTTTGTCTAAAGTGGTATTATCCTGTCAAATTTCAGTTATAACCGAGTGGAGTTTTAAAATTTTGAATTCATAAATTTCGTTTTCTCTCTCTTTTTTTTTTGGGGGGGGGGGGGAGGGTCATGCATGAAAATTACTAATAAATCCTAAGTTGTAATAATTAGCGTTACTTATATATAAAATAGTCTCAATGAAAAGTGCAGTTGAAAAAGCATTATTCTTTCAATAATATTGTATTCTTAAAGCAATTTTGAGGGGAGTTATTCGCTCTTCTTCGTGTATTATCTTTTATGTATGAACGATAATTCGTAACTTTTTTTCACCAAGTATCTTCCTATTGTATATTTGTTTCACTCCCGAAAATATGTAACTTGTATTGATTTTTGTATATAGCAATTGTTTCTATATACTTTTTTTTTCTTCTAAAATATTGTTTGCCCTTTTAGGTTGAAATTCAATAAAGCTAAGCTGGAAATTTCATCTTCATGCATTAGTGTCTTTGTGTATTTTTTATTTATTTAGTCATTTTTTGTGTAAGCAAATTGTGCGGCTGACTTTGTCTACTTGTATTTCAGAATTATGGATTATCATTTCATGAAATGTTCAAGAACTCGAAATTTTCCTATCATCTCAATCGATTTGATATATGCTTTAATATAATAATATGGTCTTATTAAATTAATAAACCTTTGGAAAATACTGAAATTTCGAATCTTGTGACTGATAGAGTATGCTAAGAAATCATACAAACTTTGTTTAGGCATATAATAACATTTAACTGTTGCATTCTTTTATGCAGTAAGAATCAATTTCAAATCACTCGTTTTGGTTTGCATAATGATATGTTTCTCCTTTTGTAATGAATGTGCATTTTGTGCGATTACAAAAAATAGCACTAAATAATATGTTGATGAAAAAAGTATTTGCTGTTATTTAATTTTATTAATTACTTTGGAGCTGCATTTTTTTGCGTTATTTTTTAAATCTAGCATAATAACAAAAGTTTCTTTCAAATTAGTGATTTGTAAAGTATGCAATTTGCTAAAAATTTTAAAATGTTTCTCTCTGTTCATTCAAACTATGTTTCTTCGTCTATCATATGATCTGTTGTTTCTACTAGTTTCTATTTTTTGAGCCAAATTTCAACATTGCCAGTGTGATTTTTAAAGATATGTATATCTGCTTCTTCCATAAGGAATTTAACTATTCTACTGTTACTGTCTATCTAATATTGATTTTACTATTTTATTATATTATTCTATGCCTCTTGCTGTATAGTTTATATTGAGATTATCTTTGTCAGCTTTGCCCGGCGAGAAGACATATGCACGACGACTTTCATTAATTGACTGATCATTGATTTATAATATGTTATCGTTAAGGTGTGAAATCTATTATTTATTTAGAATATTTAATTATTTCACGAAATAAATTATAATCCGTTAAAATTATAAAATAGCCAATATGATTCATTCTTTATGTTAGTATTAGCTTTAATATGAATATACAGGATAATTTTAATTAAAGTTTCGAATTCAAAAGACTATAAAGTCAGGGGTTTCAAAAATGTTTCCTTGAAATGAAGTGTACTAGCAAAAAAAAAAAAAAAAAAAAAAAAAAAAAATGCGTTTGTGTAAGAAATAATGTTTTATGCAGCTCTTAATAACATTTCCGTAATCCCTATTATAACGAATGATTTTGTTGTGTTGTTTATTTCTATAAATAACTTTTTACATACTTTATAATTATTATTATTTTTTTTCATTTTACGCTTTAACTGTTTGTTATGAGTTAAATTATGAAATAATTAATTTTTGTGATTATTAATTCATAATACATTTTAATCGACTTGATCAGTTATTTTTTGGAAAAAAAAAACTATGTATTCTATGATATAATTGAATTATACAGTTAATGGTAATTTATACGCCATATGATCGCTTAACAAGCTATATTTCCTATTCAATTTTCCTAATTTTACATTAAGTTGAAAAATGTGAATATTTCCCGAACAGTGATTAATAGATCTGACTTTAATTTCACATCTGAAATGAACATGAGATCACGTGTCCAAGTCTAATGTGAAGAAAAAAGGGTCATAAATTTCCGTTACTTGCTACGAAAATATTACTTTCTTCATTGCACGGCATATTGAAATTTGAGGTTTGTGGTGGTGTTTGTTGAGCTTCCAGATCTTGGATTTTGATCAGTAAATAAAACCACTTATTATTTGATAGATTAACTGTCCATTTTTCTTTTAACGTTACATAAGTTTTCAAGGGGTAGAAAAATGCACAATTTATTGTTAAATCAAAGAAATAATCCATTGACTTCTGCCAGTACTAGCAAACGAAAGTGGGCTATTTAAGGGTGTATTTTATTATAGTTAAACATCACATGTGATTTCTGTCACCTGTTTTTGGCTATAACTGCTCTCCATCCAATCTCTCTTTCCAGAGTTCCATAAGTCTTTTGACAAACGGGAAACGCATAGGGTAAGTGTGCGTATCTTTCGGCAAAGCTTTACAATTCCACCACTTCCTATGCATATCGGTCCCCTTAGTCTATATGAAAAAAAGTGCCAGATGTTCTCTTGTGCGTGTTACATTTTTTATATATATATAATTCCAGGAATAGGGACGGTTCCGTTTTCTGTTACCTTGCATAGATGTAGTTCGTTCCCCTTGATTATTCCTTACAATTTTTTTTTTCTTTTATACGCCACATTTTATAGCAGACGAGATATATATATAATTATCAGTTAGTAAAAAGGTATTTTCCATAATAAAGGTCTAAAATTGTATGCTGAAAAGAAATTCGTCTAATTTCGATCATTCGCGATGAAATTGATTGATATATTTATTGATGTGTATTTCTAGAAAGGTAACAAGATCGTTTTGATGAGATTTTTTGGGAAGTTTATTATTTTTGATTTTAAATTGAATACTAATTTAAATTTAAATCAATGTAAAACCACAAAAATGAAGTT
>JAPMOR010079989.1:215664-263674 GCA_026543865.1 Argiope aurantia | reverse complement strand
TGGTGAAATAATGCAATGTAACATGAAAATAAATAATCAATAAAAATTAAAATAAACATTAAATGTATAACATTGAAACATAAAATATTGTATATTAATTGTAATATTTTCCAGAAGAATTAGTAAAATTAATGATTGACTAATGGCGTCGATTCATGCGTACATGGCGTATGTAAAATATACCGCGCCAATTTAAATTTGAAATTCATGACTGATCCTGCTTTAAAAAAAAGGCACATCGCAGCACACAATCTAGTACACTGTTCAATTAGATGACATGCCATTTCAGTTTATCACATAATGTCATGCGAATTGACTTCGTTGATTTTAATAGAGATAACGCATCTGAAATCTCTGTCACACACACGCACACAAAAATATTTTGCTCTTATGCCATTAAATGCTGTTCGTGGCGAATAACTTGTACTAATATATTCCCTCGTGGTGCAATCAACACTTCCCACTCTTAGTTAGTTCTTAGCACACTAATTTTTGTTTCAAAACTTTAAACTGGAATTGAAGAAATGAGTGGGTCGGGCTTAGGGTTTATTGTTTTATATTCATTTGATTTTTATTTTGTATTCAGATAGGATCCGGACGACCATTTTTGCTTAAATTAATTCAGAAGTTATGTAGTCTTTTAACGTGGCAGTGGAAGTAGTTTGCTAGTCTAATTCAGCGAATCTGGAAATCTCTATTTTTCTAATCTCCCTCAGTTATTTAATTCGGATTTCAAGCTGCAAAATATCTCGAAGCATTTTCAATTTTTTTCTTTTAAATTGAATGTTAGTCAATGCTATATATTCTTGGAGATAAACTGTTCTTTTAGCAGATTTCGTTGTATATAGGAGGTTTACTTTCGAATTTGATATATTTATATCAACTGTATTACATTTGGTAGATTTGTGGAATATTTCTTTTAATACAAAATTTTACTTAACAGTGCAATTAGATGGGCTGGAAAGTGAAGATTATTCTGAATTACTCATCCGCTATTATCCCTTTATGGTTTATTGTATGCTTACCCATGTAATAAGACATTTAAAAATTTTACTTAGTCTTCCACAAGTGCGTATTTAAATATTCATTCAACGAAACTGGAGAAGAAATATAAAATTAGAATAAGTTTTATAATAAGTCTATCTAGACATAAATAATATTTTATTATTACGCTTGTTATTTATGGAGTCATAAAGTAGGAGGTATTAAATATATTGTTATTGTAAATAAGCATCTACGCTTGATTTCATACATACGAAATCGCACTGAAGATATTAAAATCATATCATTTTAGAGAATGGAATAAAAAATTAGGATCTGAAGATCTACTTAAAGGAATGGGCTAAGTTGAAGACTTTTTGGTCATTACTTGAACAAAAGGTGAACCTATAGAAGTTTCATTAAGTCTATCGTTTTGTACTCGTAACGCTTCAATTAATCCTTTTAAAAGAGAAAAGCCTCAAAGGCGGTTAATTGGATTATCCATCCAATTACGAAAATCCAATTTTCTATGCTTTCAAGAATTCTATAATATTCGTGGAACACTTTTTTGTATTATCTCTCAGTTATGAACTAATACTAATATTTTAGTTTCGATTTAGTGCAGGGCATAAACTTTTCCCATACACGTCCATAAATTTGCCTGTTTTTCTCTTTTATAATATGCACCTATTGTCGTGGTTTCTCCAATCTGAAAATCTTTCTTCGGTAGCTAGGGCCGGATTTCCTATTGGGCCAATGCAGGCCACAGCCTTAAGTGCAGCAGTCAGGAAGATAGCTGTACTAATAATAAAATATTTGAAAGATTTCCGATATTATTTAGAAATTGTTAAATAAAGTGGTGCTTTTTACAAATTAATATCCATAATCAGTATATTAAATGAATGGACATTTACGTTGCTCATTTCTACAGCTTGTGTTGCATTGGTCAGTCGTAAACAAAAAGTATTTTTTTTTCCGGTGTTAATGGAAAATTCTAGATTTGATTTAACAATAGCGATTGATTACGCAAAGAAATGTGTATCTATAAATGAACTAACGCGTATTGATTTAAAAACTAAATTAACTTATTGAGAGTAAAAAGCAGTGCAGAATTATGTATTTTGCTTTTAAAGTATATAAATCTACTTTCTGTGGCAATCCTGTTTATGATGGTATTCATATTCTCAAAAATTCTGATTTATTCACATTGTTTTGATAGAAAAAGTTCTCAAGATCTGATTTGGAAATCCACTCCCAAACCTAGAAGTTCCCTTTCAGTGAACTTCTGATAACTTTTCCTCCGCTCCATTTGCTAATCTTCATCATGTTTTAGTTAACGATTTTGGTTACGAGATAAGTCTTAGGTGGCGATCTTGTTCTGGAGATCGATTGCAAATTATCTCATAGAAACATTCCTGGTAAAGAATGATTGGATCAAATTGGTTTCTACGACAGGGAAACCTGCAGTTTTTCTTAACAATCAAAAGAAGTAAATATCTTTATCTTAAGCTACAGGTAGTTAAGTACACAAGACTGGAATAACAATGTTCTATGTGGGTAATTTTTAAATCAATTTTCCTTGACTCGTTCACCTTATTTTTAATTTTACTTGACGCATCTAATTGTCTAAATGTATTAAGATTTTGAATTTGCCTAAAATATACATATTGATGAAATTTCCGTTGATCTCTGTTCACTGTGTGATACATTATTCATTTAGATATCTCGCAGAACCTGTGTGAAACAGAGTGGAAATAAAAAGAATATAATGCTTGATTATAATACTTGCTCGCATGAAAATGTGATTAATTTCCCATCTTCATTCTAGTTTTCTTTAACTTTGTAAAACGACGCTTTCAGCGCCATTAATCAGCTCTAAGAACTGTGCCGATTAAATTGTTGCATGTCAAAAATACACTTCAATTAATTTGTCCTAAGATCTTGTTCGTCTTCACGCTTTAACCAATCGAGTTCTGTGTAAATCTGAGTAGCTATATATTTGTTCGACAAATTGATACAAAAGAAAGAAAACCGGAATATAATAAAAATGAAAGACTTGTAATTTAACTGGCAAAATTTAGATCACACCGTGATCAATTGTGTCATCGATACGTATCTGAACGGGAAGAAAATCTTCATTTTGTATGTCTTCTTATCTCGCGGTCGCATGTGGCCTCATTCGTAACCTATTTCCTCGAGTAATTCAAAAGCTTTTCTACAACAAATCAATCTGTTCTTTTATTTAGAGGGATGCGATCTAATTTGATGATACCTGGCAGTATTTTGTTGCGGATTCTTTTTTTCGATTACACCCAGCTGACAGGATTTTGCTTGGGGCAATAAAAAAATTTATTAAAAGAGTATGATGTTTAAATAGCTTAGTGTTAAGTAAATCATTGGACCATATAAAGTGTTTTTTTGTTTTGTTTTTCCAATTAGTTGAACTTGGGAGAAGCATTTAAGCAGGATTTCCGAAATCGATTAAATAATTTTATTTATTTCTGGATTTGATAAACGTATTATTTTATGCTGCTTTTTTTTATGATTTCATGCATTTTTATCTGTACTGAATCATCTGTTAATGAAGATTTTACATGTAGAAAAGGATTGCTCGTAGCGAAAAAGAATTACCACTCCCGAACAATTTAAGTTTTTGTTCTTATAGTTTTTTTTATGATATGGTATACATCATCTTGCATAATGAGCGGAAAATTAATGAACTTCAATACAAATACTTTTTTTTGTTGGGGTTGTTTAGCACTGAAACATGAATTGTTAGTTTTCAAAATATCTTTTAAAAGAGAAAGAGAAGCTACATCGTCAGTTGAAGACCTTTTGAAATAGTCGCTTTTTTCATGTTAAATTAAGGCATTCTATTTTTTTTATACATTTATAAATTATCATAATTGATTATTAAGTAACTTACAATCTTTTGTAACAATTTGCACGATTTTTTATATTTGTATTTTTAATAATTTTCAGCATTCATTTTTAATGCATATTTACGCGTTCTGTCATCTTGCACTAGGATTTTTATTATTATTATTGACAAATTATTGAAAAACAGCCTTTTTGTCAGTTTTCTTTTTCCTAAACAGACTATTAATTTTTTTATTCATTTAATTTCAACTTTATTTTCATTCGACTTAGTTTAATATTTAAATTGCATAATTTTGGCAACATTAAAAGTAGGCATGTGACTAAAAATTTGTACTTCGTTTGTTGGGAATTTTTTTAAACTATTTGTGGAACACAAATTAAAAAATATATATATCAGTGTTATGAAAAAATATTCATACTCCTTATTTCCTGCTCGCCTTGTTATCAGTTAGATCCAAGACTCGTAATAAATTCTGTATCAAAAGAGAGAGAAAGAGAGTTTCAATCGTTTATGCTTTGATTGTGCAATGAACGCTCGGGATTTACCCATTAATGTGTGGTAGGAAAACCCACTTTTTTATACGCAACATATGGTTGTGTATCTATTTTTCACATAATTGTTGAATACCTAAATTTTATTTAACATAGGTGAATGCTTGATTAAAGATTTAATATACTGCGAATTATTTGCTTTTAAAAATTTCATATTATAATCTCAGATCTTTAGAAACCATCGTTCGTGATTCAAATGTATGATCACACTTTTAGTATTCAGTATTAAAGAGTTTTTTCTGTAACATCCGTCGTGCTCCAGGTAATAAAAATAAATCTTTCTAAAATTTTATTGGAAATTAATTTGATTATCAGATCATAGTTCAGAATTGTATAAGATCATTCTTACTAGTTCAGTCTGTGGCCTAAAAATACTATAATAATCCAACAAATTACGCCTTACCTTGTTTAAACCTATTTAGGACAAAATCTAAGTAAGGTCTCATTTCCGGCAGCATTTTATTTATTGGCGTAAAATAGCAGGCTGCTCCCATTTATGAGCTTTGAACTGCTTTTGTCGTATTTCAGTAAGGTCTTTGAACTAAAAGGTGCATTAATACGAAGACGCTATGCTCTTCAGAGCAGAGGATGCCTCTGGGAGATACGCTTAGCTTCCCCTTTGGTATGATATTATGGAAAAGCGCGATGTCAAAGATGTACGATTCAAAGCCCATTTTCTCTTACTGAGATCTGACGTTGTATGACTTAAGGGCATATTGACTCTGTGTGTAACTGGTATTTGCTTCATTTGGCGAATATGGTATTTATTTTCCCTCTTATTTATTTAGTACACTCTTACATCAATTAGTCGTGGAATTTATTTTAAACCTACTCTTGCGCGTGGATTTCAAAAACGATTATATACGTCAACAATTGTGAATGAATTAAGTTTGTGAAGGAAAGACGGAGGGTCGATAGAAAGCCTGTTTCTCGTAAACATAAATTTTTATCTACTAATTTGGCGAGTATAAAGACTGAAACTCTTGTAATAGATTATATATTATACGATATATAAGAATGAAGTCTTTTTAAAAATATGGGGAAGTATAGATATTGTTTAATTACCAAATGGTCTTAATACCGCTGTAGTTATTTAAATCAATTTAATTCTATTGCCTTTCACTTTTCCATTTTTAAAATTACCTTTGTTTCTGTTAATTCATATTATTTGTGTAAATTCTTTGTTTTTTTTACTAGGAATTAATCTGGCGTTGTTTGTTGGTAATCCGTCGATTATGATGTTGTTTAAAAGTTCAATCAGAGTGAAATTGTTGGGAACGAGACTCGATCTTGTATGTAATATGTGCATATTCTTTACAATTTGTAAATGCAGGCGTTTTGTAAAATATCTGATTCAAGAAAAGTATAAAAAGCTTATATTTTGTGTCCATTCTGTATCCAATTGGTTAGGGACTTTACAGACCAAGTATCACTATTTGAAGCCCTTGGATCTGAAAAAAAGAATGTGCAGTGGAATTTAAAATATTGCATCGTTTCTTTTTATCAACCGCAGTTTGATCTTTTCTATTGTAGGAAAATCTTGTGTTTCATTTTGTATTAAATACATTTGGAACTTTGTCAAATTATTCATCATTCTATACGATGCTTGAAGAAGGTATGTTAGTTACTAAATTAAAGCTGGTAGCATTCTGTAAAATTCGTGACATTACCGCTACAACATGTTCTGTTCTCTACTGAAATATCTTCCGTGACATTGAAAATACAGAGCGAAGTCTAAAAAGACGGATCCTACGAAGTAATGTAATTTAACATACCTACTACGTTAACGAAAATAATCTCTTCAGATTTTAATAGGAGAGGAGCTCTGTGGATATGTATAATATATATACATATACCTTGTAAATTTCACATTCCTCAATAATGTCATGATTACAAATCCATTGTACATTAATTTTAATTAAAGTATTAGTAATTTATAGGTAAACGAGATTTTCACTTTTTATTGTAGTTCACAATGTGAAATGAGACTTCCCTCACTAATCGTCCTCTACAAATACAAGATGTTTCGAAAGGTCCTTTACTAACTTTTAGAGGTAAAGTAGACATAGAAAACTAATCATTTCACAATAGAACTTAGAATCTCAAATTCAAAGAGTTACCGCTACAGGAGGTTCTTTGACAGTGAATTAGATTTTTCTAAGATACCTCTAGTTAATTATTCAACGTTGGTTTAATGGAATACAAAATTCTAATAGCACAACAACATAGTTGCAACAATAACATCATACATGGCATCATACTTTGGATGTCAGGTCTTAGGAGATTAACTATTTTAAATGTTTGTTGTTAAAACTGCGTAGTATTTCCTATTGTATATGGTACTATGTATCCTGCCTTCGTCCTGGCCTAGGGGTAGCGCGTCTTCCCCACGATCTAGGCGTCTCGGGTTCGAATCCCGGTTCGGGCAGGGTTGTTCTTCATCTGTGTTCTATCTGTGAGGTGTGTGAATTTGCCCCCCTGTAAAAAGGGGTTGAGCAAGCGAATGTGCAAGTTTCATCTTCATATGAGCTAGAAGTCAGACTTCTGCCCTCGGGTACTCAGGGGTCATTACCCTCAGAAGCTACTCCACCCCCTTTCCGTGGTAACGCGGACATGGCATCATCATCATCGCTATGTATCCTAACATACGGCATATAATGTTATTCGTGCACCTATGGTATTCTAATAGGAATTTGTATTCCATTAAATCTGAATTCTATATTTTATCTAATGTATCATTTCCTTTAATGACAATTTGCCTTTTTCCTTAATTTATTAACGAAGATCACACTGTTATTATTGCCTTTGCATTTGCGATACCATACTCTGTTATATAAATGAGTTGTTTCTGTATATCTGGCCTACTTTTAAAGTTCGTTAATGATCTTTTGGGACACTCTGTATACTCGTCACATGTTCCATAGTTGCGTTTTTGTATGGTATTATGAATCCATCAAGCGTGCCTTTACATATGAAAGAAAAAATTTCCATTTATTTATTATTAAGTTTTATTTCTATTTGCTTAAACTATTTTAATAATTTCATGAAATCTGCATATGAAGCAAGTTAATTACATGGTTTTATTCGCAAAAATTAAAGAATTCGTTTTGTATTGAAATTTATGTAGCAATTAAAAAAGTAAGTTAAATTATCTTTGTATTTTATTTTAGTTAGCCAATTATACGAATTGTCAAGTATGCTTGTTATTCATTTAATGATCTGATCTTTAATATTGAAATCAGTCTCGTGACTAAATTGTTGAAAGTTACATCTACCTTTATGCATAATAATTTCTGTCAATCGACTCGTCAATAAAATATTTTTCAATTAAAATAATTTGATTTATAGAAATTATAGGAATAGAAATTACATATGTTTTTTTTTTGTGTGTGTGTGTGTGTAAGTGTAAAATCTACACAGAAAATTAAGACAAGTCTTTTAATTTTCACTTCGTAACATTCCGATTTTTTTATCACTTGTTTTATAGATAGATAGTTTATTTTTCCTTTTCTATTTTATATATATAATGAATAAATTATTTATACTAAATACTACAATCTCTTATCGTTCTACTTGAAAGAATTTAACAAAATTATTTCTGACACGTCACCGGTGGAAATTGTTTTCTGGAACGCTTCTTTTGATTATATGGGTGGGTGGAAGCTGTATTTAAAGCGGGTTAATTTCTTTTTATCTTCATTATTTCGATTTTTATGCCTTGTTTAATTTCAAACCTTTGTTCTTTTTAATATTTTTGTGCATTGTCAAATTTTTAAAGCTATGCGTTCCTTTTCCTCGGGTTTTGTTTCACAGAGGTTCTGCGCTATATTTATGAAAAAATTTAAGTGAGAGATAAATCAAATGTTTTATTTATTTGAGGTAGAGTGCTGGAGATGGATGAAGAGATGGCATGGACCACACATGGGGTTTCCTTTAAATTTACAGGTTTAACTATAACTTTTCTCAATGTATTACATATTTTAAGCAAAATTTATTTTTTAATACATGTTTTCTGGTAGTAATTCCTACCTTTTTGAATTCTAAGCAATAATTTTCACAAACGATATATGAATTTGATGTCCTACATTTGACATCTTGATATTTGTTGATAGAAGGAAATATTTCAACTCGAATGCGCTTTACTAATCCGTTACCGCCCTGCATCCCATTGATAAAGATAATTACGTTTCTCTTCTGTGGTTAAGCTATACATAATCAATTTTTTCTTTTTTTTTATTTTGTCCAAGAAGTCAGTATATATTTCTAAGTTCCTAAATAATTATTAAAAGGTATATATCACCCATTTATCAGATTTTAAAACCGTAATATAACCTTTTTTGTTTTCCGATTTAATGCAAGGAATTCGAAAATAAACTTTTTTTTGTATATATTTTCCGATATTTAAAAAAAATGTTTTAATGTATATCCATAAAAAATTTTTAAATTACTCTTTTGACGAATTTTTCAATGATTTTTTAAAAATTAAATGAAAACAAAATTATCTTGGAATTTTTGCTTCACAATTATCTTAACTTTATTTAACTTAAAATAAAAGAAATTTTCTATGAACAATGCCTGAAATTAATTGGGTAGTAATGGATTTAATCGACGCATTTGCCTGTGCCTAATGAAATGGCATAAATTTATAAAGGCATTAGTAAAAGAAAGCTTTTATGTTTAAATAATATTGAATATTTTTTAATTGTTTTTTTTTCTTACTTTTTTTTAAAAAATCTGTTAATTTCCTTACTTAAAAAAAAAAAAATTCAGATATTCAGGCTTCTATTACAGTTTTTATTTGATGCTAAAACTGAATACCACGTTTAAGTTCTTGAAAGTGATTGCAAGTTCTAAATTGATAAAAAACAAATCAGAAAAAATATATATAATTTTACTAATTTTTTTCAAAAGAAAGTGCTTCAATAGAAAGACGGAGGCGTTTCGTTTCAATTTATAATTTAAAAATTCATATCAACTTGTATTTAAGTCAGATAAGTGTTATGGTGTTCATTTTGGCTTATTTAATCACGTATGCGAAATCGGATACCTGAAGTTGGTTACGCGTACGTTGCGAATCGTTTTGCTGTAAAATAAAATTAATTTAAATTTTTAAATGGGATATTCAATATTTTATATGAAAATGTCTGTAAAAAAAATTCTGCATTTCTGATTTTCTTTTAAAAAGAATATCTGGATATTTCTTCGGTGTTTTTGCTAATTCCTCATTATGTGGAAATACCTTAATTGTGGCAGATCAATCAACTTTTCTAATGATTCGTAGTTTTTATTCTAACGACTAATCAACAGTTTTTTTAGTATAATTTCTTCTCAAAATTTGAATTATGTAAAATTAATTAATTATACGTTCAGAATTATTATTCTTGAATAAATTTTTAATTCAATTATTAATTAACTAATTGACAAACTCATTCCATTTACCATCCATATATATGTCATATTTTGTTTTGAGTAGTTAAAATTAATTATAAAAATGAAACAATACGGACACTATTGATTTTTAAAGCATGTCAGCCAGAATTTTGTTTTGTAAACTTATTGCCTTTGAATTCCAACTCTCGATATAAGATTTTTAATACTTTGATTCATAAACCAGACTCATTGTTGTACGCTAATTGCTCATAACTGAAAACTTTATTGTTATGTTTTGAGTTCTGATAAATTAATAATTTATTTGCCCACAAATTAAAAAACGAACACATTAAATAGACCAAAATCAAAGAGCATAGACCTTTTTGTTACACCTGCCTGCTAATTGGTTTATGACAGTAGTTTCGTACCAATCCAGTGCCCGC
Source organism: Argiope aurantia (assembly GCA_026543865.1). Lineage (NCBI taxonomy): Eukaryota > Metazoa > Arthropoda > Arachnida > Araneae > Araneidae > Argiope > Argiope aurantia. The sequence continues at coordinate 253,448 of JAPMOR010079989.1, read as the reverse complement.
AAACTAAATCCTAACAGCTGGCCAGTTCTTTTTTTTTTTTTTTTTTTTTTTTTTTTTTTTTTTTGGTCTTTGTGTTTTCAGGGTGCTTCCGATTCGCCTCGTTGAATTGTCATTCCAAGGACAAAACAACCAACTAAATTCACTTCTTTTTGTTAAAAGCAGTGCACCAAGTGATTTCACCCACGCGTTGCAGTTTCCATGTTTTTGAGAATAAAATAAGTACTCCGATTTTATCGGTGAAGTAATCTGTCTAAATAAAGTGCCGATCTTGCGAGAACTGTCAAAATATAACTCATCATTCTTCACCTAAACTCATCCGAACTGGATTTTCGAAAAAAAAAAAGAATTTTTTCATGGAAAGATTTTTGCGATATGATTCAGTCTGGAGACTAATCGGTTGACTTAAGAGAAGAAAAAGATTTGGGAACCTTTAAAAAAAATCATTAAATAAATCTGTCTTGATCTTTAAATTCGATCAACTTTTTTGAGCAATATAAAGGGTTTCGTAAAAAAAAAAGAAAAGTTATGCATATCCTTTTATTTATTTATTTTTGTTTCTCTCCTTTCCTTATTGTTTTGGTCCCCACTCCAGAGCTATATGCAAGGATTTGTTTTTTTACAAGATGTTTAACGATGAGGTGTAGCCGGTCTTTCATTTATTTATAAAATGGCATAGCACATGCATTGGGCCTAAATTAAAGAATTTTAGAATTTTATTTATGTAGATAATTTTTATATATTTTTTATCATAGCAAGTTTGAGATGATTGCTTTGAAAGTTGATTCTGGAAATTTTCATTTCATTTTATTTAGTTTTAAATGGATGGGGGGGGGGGGCTATTAATACCTGCATTTACAGAAGTATTTGGATTTGTCAAATAGTTTTTAACCAATCAGTGATGTCATAGTTGTAGCTCTAATTATTGTTTTAAATTAGTTTGTGTACATTATCTCATTTACACCTTTAAAAAATAAATTTGTTACTGGTGATGCTTTTACCCTTTCATTTTTGCAACATGGTCAAATATTGCAGGTATTTTTCAAAAGCCATTTGAAGCAAAATCAACCACCAATGATATTAAAATTTCATTTACATCTCTTGAATAGTAAAAAAAAAAAAAAAATCACATTTTCATGATTTCATGATAATCTTTTTATGGAAAGGATTAAAAAATATAGGAAAATTAATTGCGGATAGTTTCAGTTAATGGATGACTTGTTTACTATAAGTTTTTATCTGTTGCAGTATCTAGAACAAAAGTAAAAATTGCAATTTAAAATGCGGTTTTCTTTTACACAAGCCATTCAGAAGGGAAAATAAGGCTTATAGGTCTGTTATGCAATGAAAAATTTTACTCTTAAGTCCGTGATCTGAGTTTTCTCTCTGGATCTCAACAAAACTTGCCTAAATGTAATTCTAGGGGAAAAGATAAATGTATTATAAATATAGTTAAGTTTTATTTTCCTTGGTTGATAATTGAAATAATTGTTCTCGAAAAAGTTTGAAGTATAATTACTTAATGCTTGGAAAGCTTTCTTGCTGTAAAATTCCTCTATTTCATTGTCTCTGTTTCTGAACTATTTACTTATCATAATGTGGCAATAAGGAATACAAAGAAAATGCTCACAATCGAAAACAATTTTTTAATTGTTTGGGGGTTATTTCGCTTTTTTCTTCCATTACATTAAAAAGAGAGAGAGAATATAAAAATAGGTTTCGTTATTTCAAAAGGTTATTATAAATAATTAAACTTCTGTTTTTGACTTTTAATAGCATTAATACCGTGCTAATCATTTACCAAAATTCTTCCATTGTGTATATTCTGGCAGCTTTTAATCCACACTATATATTTGCGCAGTATACACAAAATGAGGTTTTGCACCTGCAATTACATCAAATCGGATCCATTGTATATAATCTGGAAATAATCTTGAATGGTATGTGCGATGTTATTAGGAAAGTGGATCTTGTAGTTTAAAATATTCTTAGATATAAAGATAGTGACTCTTAAATGCGTGGTCATTATTTATAGGGGAATATATAACTTCTCTCTAAGGCTATGAAACGTGTGTTTGCGTGATTTATATTTACGTTTAAATCATTCATTATTCATCTGTTGACTGCAAAACGCTTCTAAATGTCTCATTATTGAAGTTAAAAGACTAGACATCCTCTTTCTCCCATCATCGACGCGCATCACACTTTAATGTCGATTATCCCACTTAAGAATTTGCTTGCGGACCTATAACTTAACAATGGCGTTGATTTCATGACATTTTCAGTTTAAAATAAGTTTAAGTATTTATATGTTGTCCATCTTGACTTAAAGGATTGGTTTTTACTTATCTTAGTGGAATAATCTAATATATTGTTTCACTAAGGTAAAGGAATGAAAGGAATAGAAGTTGAGGAAATTAAAACGTACTTGACTACTTTTCTTATCCTTTTTTTTAACCATCTAATAAATAATAGAAAATTGTAAGAGCTTTGAAATCGGTTTATAAATCTATGCTGCCTTTTATTTTAAAAATCTTTTTGTACTAATTCTAAAATTCAAATCTAATATATTATTCTACTATTCCGTAACTTGTTTGATGCATATTTCAGTTTAACTATCTGTTAAATTTTGTGTTGAAAAATTGTTACCCTAGATTGTTTGTTTATTTTTAGAATTAAAGATTTAGAAATTATTAATCTATTAAAAAGTGCATACCAGTTGAAATCTTAAAAGGCCTTTTTAAGAATATAGAATTCTTCGTTTTCTGATTTCAGTTGTAGTATTACCTGCTATGTTGCCTGTTAAGCATTTTGGCTCTATAAGAAACTGAAATTACGATATTCGTAAAAGAGCATTTAGGAAAAACGCTGCAGCTCATAACAATAGAACTATAGTATGGAAGTGAAAAACTTTCAAGAGGGTAGGCTTACATTTGTATTCTTTTAAATTTTTTCCTCACGAAATGTTCCTTCTAATCAGGTAATTTTAAACTGGAAAAACTTTTTAAAATTTTTCTGTAAAAATATTTATTAATCGTATTTTTCGTAGGTATTTATAAGTCGTACAAAAGCATTTAAATGTTGTATTTTTATAGAAAAAGAACTATTGGCAGCACTATCAGAACAATGATATTAAAGTTTTATTATGCATACTTTAATTAATTTCAATTACTCTCAAGTTGTACTTGAATACATAAGCGGAATGTGCATTTAAAAAATTGATATAACCGATTGATTTCTGAAGAATAATTGCGCCTACTTATTTCAGTTATTAATATTATTTGTTTCTTTATCTAGTATATATTTTTTTATTAGTTTGCTCCAAAAAATTATTGGATCTATTTTGTTGCCAACCAATAATGTAACGAATTTCTCACCTTCACATTATTGATTTACATCCTTTTATAAATATTTTGTCTATGTAAAGTATGATAATTTTTAACAAGTGTTTCGTCCTTGAATACAATTATACGCATCTCGGTTCTCATAGAACATGGAAACAGCTGTAGCATTCCAGTTTCACTTTCTCTTTACCCATTTTTAAATGCATGCTCATTCAAACGTTACGGGGATGAAACTAATCCACAATTCCCCATGTTTCTACTCGCAGGTAGATTCCGAAGAACAAAGCGATTGAATCCAATCTGAGTTCTTACCCAGAATCAACGACCTCAACTCTTAAATAAATCTGTTCAATGAAAGAAAAGCATGTCAAAGAACCATTTAAAAAAATTCTTTCTTGCATCAATCCCTTCAATCAAAAGCGCCAAGGACTTGATTAAGCCGTGTCTGTCACAAAGCAGACTTCTCGCAACTTACAAGTTAACCTCTTTCTGGTAAGTAAGGAGCTGATGGGGGATCTATGGGCGAGCAGATGACCTTGCCCCTCACACCGGATGCCCGTTCCACGCGTCACTGACGAACCGTTTTTTCCCACCTCATGCGTGAGAAGAAAACTCCAGGTGGAGCCCAAGACCTCACGTGACAAGTCATTTTTGCTTTTCCTGTTGTGATTTTCGTTTTGAAAGTCGCGTATAAACAAACCGCACTGTATCAAATTGAGTCGTGGATCTGGAAACGCGACTCGATTGCCTGTGTAATTTGAAAGCGCGCATTGCCGGTCATTGTCGTAAATTGTGTGTTTCTTGTTCTTGTCAACAATGTGGGCTTCGTATCTCCAATATGTAGTTTACCTTTTTTGGGTGGGGATCCTTTTTCCTTTCTCTTCTTGCGAACATTTACCTTTTAATGATACCCACGAGACGTTCGCGGTGGAAAGTAGTCAAAGTTTAATTATTTAAACCGTTCATTATTTCCTCCGAAATTCTGTTCTTAGTTAAATGGCTCAATGGCACTTTTTGTGCATTTTGTACTATATAATCTTTCTTTTTAGGGGTGGGGTCTTGCGGACACATATATATTTCGATTTGTATTTTTTTTTCTCAACTAATTTTTAAAAATATCATGATTTAAAAAAAAATGTTCTTTTTATAACAAGTCTCAATTTCGTGTCATTCGTTTTAAGTAGCAGTGAGTTAACATTAATTTCGCTTGAATTTTGGACTTTGCTTTGTAATAAAAAAGAGTAACTGTTTTTGTTACTGTTTGTTCAAAAATTAACTGCTTTAAAGAAAATACTTTCTGTTTATATTATTGTAATTTTTTTTCTTAACAGTCGGTGCAAATACACGTATAAAAACGTCTTATTAATTAGATCTTGTATTAAAATTCGATCTTTATTTTGATTTTTATTATTAATTTCTCTTATCCATCAATGTCCCAATAATGCTTTTGGTGTTTCATTTAATAAAATGTTGCTTTAAAAGCTTTTAAAATGATAATTGGATTTTTTGATACCCTTCTTATACTCATCTTCATAATATGATTCTATAATTTTATTATAGTGAAAATTTATCTGAACTGTTTTTGTTTAACATATTTGTGTTTGATTTTTCTCTTCCAATATTGTAAAAAAGAACTTTGAAAATAGCTTTTGTTCTTATACATAAATAAAATACTTTTATGTTTATCGCTATTGTCCTTTATTTAACATTCGTGCTAAAATATGACTTTGTATTGCAATCCTATTTATTTCCATTTAATTAAATCTGTAGTTGATTAGGTTATATCTTAAGGATTTTTGTGTGTGTGTGTGTCTTTGACATTTTAAAATTCATACAAACCTTTGTTATATTTAGGAAGAATTTGGAATTTATGAATTATCCAGTATTAGTAGTATATAACTGAAATATGACATTCTGGAACATAAAAATAGATGGCTTCAATTGTATTATGTTCTTTACAATCTTATACATAGTGTATTTAGAATGTATATTTTTAGCTGTTCCAAAGCGAGGGAAAAACTGTCACTTTAAAATTTAGCAGTAAAAATTTCTTCCATTTGTTGCATTCATCTAAAAAATTTCCGAAAGTAAAAATCTTAATTTTAGCCACTTCTTTGGTGATTCTGCATTTGCAATATTCTCAAGAAAATAATAATCGATTATATGTATATTGAAATATTTTGGGCCAAGATTTCGCTAACTTTTCTGCGAAATTGATTCATCAGCAAGTGAAGACTAATATTTGGTATATATTTTCTTTCCATGACCTTCTTAGAAACAAAAGGAAACTTTTATAATTTCTGTTTTTCGTATGATTTTAGTCTGCTAGGTTTTCTTCGTCGATTATAATGAATCAGAGGAGGTAAACAGATGATCAATCAATTTCTTTCAAAAATAAACTACTGTTCTAACTGTCTTGCTTATCTGTACAGTGGTTTGAAATTACAGTTTTTCTCTCTCTCTCTAACATCGAGAAAATTGTCCGCAAATGAAATTGATCATGTAATTAAAAAAAATCTTACTGGTAGAAAAAAAATATTTTTAAATATTAATAAAAATGCATTTAAAAAATGAAAGTACATAAATTTTTTACATTGCATTTATCTATCTGAAATAAAATAGTTTGCATGGTGACATAATTTTTAGATCTGAGTTTGCAGAGTTAACTCGTTCAGAAAGGAATCCTAGTGAAATTTGGTGAAAGCATTTAACAAATTAACCTTGGGAATCTTCTCCCCTTTAAAAAAAACGTTATGTAATTAGAACTGCATGTAAGTACAAAGAAGTATAGTAATAAGTATAATTTAATCCCTGATTGCCTCACTCAATTTGATTGCAACAAATTAAAACTTATCTACTTTCACTATTATCCAGAATGAATTGTTATTTTCGCACTTTACAATGTTCTCGATTTCGTTAAAATTATGATAGAAGCATTACTGATTAGTTCTAAAGTTGAAATATTCATCCACTTTAGTGTCTTTGTTGCGAACACAGTGAAACTCATAAAGAGTTGCACTGATGAAAAGAGTATGGCTTTCACGGACTTAGAATATTAGGTTATAAACCAAATACATAATTAGTGTTTATCATACTGAGTCACATTTTAAGCTAGTGTTAATTTGTTGTGGATTATAATTTAGGAAGGAGTGAACTCTGTTATTTTTGTGCTCCAATTATTTCATTTGTATTAAACTTTTACCTATCGACAAATTTCTGTTTGTTTGTGCATCGTCGTTATTTTTTTATTACTTGTAAAAGAAAGTTATCAAATATTATTTTTCATTAATTTTAGGGATGTATTCTAAAATAATATTGACCATTTTGAAACAAATAGGACATTTGATGAATTTAGTTCTTAACACGTCCGCGAATAGTAGAATGTCAAGACACAATGGAAAGAATTTGTCATTATTTGAGACCAATTACCCATTTAGTCGTTACTTTAAAATGCTTGAAATTCAAAAAATTAAGACTATACTGAATGCATGAAATACGTCTTATAAGTTTGAATGTCACAACATTTAAGCCCGCGAACGTCTTAATGAATACTAAAACAAATGTCTTTGTCTTATTTATACAATTTATATTAGTTTCAATTATATACAACATTTGTTAGTTAACATACTTTTGTTTGTTTTTATAGATACCTGGAAATCCTGATTCAGATTACTCTAGTGCAGCAGAAGCTTTACAGCAGTGTTCGCTTTATTCTCCTGGGGACTCCTCTTCTTCTCAGCAACATGCTGCATCCTCTTCCTCTGAAAATGGTTTGTTTTTATTTTTTAAATATTTGTCAATATTTGATATTAATTTTGGTTTTATACCTTTTTTACTGCTTAAAAAAAAAAGGTGACAATTTCTGTTAATATTTGTATTATAAGATACAAATGACCAGTTGAATTTGGCTTTTACATTATACTGATTAGTATTCTGCATTTGCTTCACTACCATTTTTGTCCCTTTTCAGTTAGGCTTGAATAATTTAATAAATGATTAATCAAACTATATACCTATTTTTTAACGTGAAGGAAGGTTTTATAGTAAAAAAAACCCTTAACTGAGCAGTTTTTAATTGATTATTATTAGTTAGGTATGCTTAGTTCAAAATTAATATTTTCATTTTTTTTCTTGTATTCCTTATAAACATTAATATAGATTTTCACAACTTTTGTTGAAAAATGAAAAATCTTGTGAGGTAGAACTAATTTCGAGTTGTTTAGAATTTCTAACCTTAATTGTTTTAAGCAATTTGATTTGAAGCATTTTTCTCGATTGTAATTTTAAATTGTCATCTTTTTGATTTAGCAAATATAGCTTCGGATTATAAACCTGCTCTACCACCAAAACCGTTTCAAGGCCCTCCAGTTTATCGTGAACCTCCAACCCCACCTGTACATGATGAACCCCTTCAACATCCAGACATATGTATCAATTCTGCAACTCCATCATCTCATCAACGACCAAATGTTAGTATTTATCTTTAAATATATTTTATTTTCTTTAGTGAAAAATGTTTTAATAAAGTTAGATGGAAAAAAAAATCTGAAATTTCTTGTTTTTATTTAGGAAAGTATGGCCTATTCTCATCCGCCTAATTTAAGCGAAAGGCCTGATCGTCTTGGTTCTAGAACACATGCTTGGGTACAAGAACATAAGGTATGAAATAAATTATATTTGATTACCTTTTTAAAAATCACTATGCCAGAATTTTTTTAAACATGTATTGTGACGAAGTTTAGTATTTTTAAATGGCTATTTTTTTTTTTCTTCTTCCTCCCTGTTTTGCAGACATCCGGAAAACTTGTTGGAGAAAAACTATCTTCTCTTCAAAGAAAATTGCGGTCATTCCTTAGTCAGTCATCGAGCAAGGTATTTTACCATTCTGTTGCAATTATGTGCTAATGTTTCTTTTAAATCTTGTGACTGGAATATTGTGACATTTTAAAACACTTAATAGTTTGCAATTTCTCTGGAAATATTTTAGTTCTGTGCATGAGAAATGGGTATATAGTAAATAAATGCGTTTCAATTATGTTATCATTATCAAATAAATTAATATTTATTTTCAAATGGTTTAAATTTATCCTTTAGCCTTTATCCTTAGCCTTTATTTTTTTTAATCTCTAAGTTTTTTGTTATGTAGAAGACTAAATGCATCAGCTTCATATGTTAAAATTTTGCATTTAAAAAAAGATAATTTTTGCAGGAATTGACTGAACTGGAAAAAACTAGTTCCATTGAAGAACCCAAAGTTGAAACACGAGATAACTGGAATTTTCAAAGTGCTTCAGAGGTGAAAAAATGTTAACTAATATCTTAAATATTTTGTTTCATATTTTAAATTACTCATTTCCTTAATTTGTGATATTCTTTATAGAACATTCGAAGACCTAGAGGATTTAGTTCTACTGGCTATAATATGAATACCTCATCCGGAAATGATCAACTGAGTTACATATCTCCATCTTCTTTTGGGAGCAACAGTGTTGCCTTATCCATTCCACAATCAACAAACCATGCACATCATTATAAACCATTTCAGCCGGAGAGGTAGAAATTTTATTTGAGATGTTTTAAGCTGTAAATGAAAATTTTGTGCATTCCAGAAGCAAAATTGTTTCCGGTGGTTCAAAAAACACTTTATACTTCTTATACTGTTCACAAGGCTATTGTTTTCTTTCAACTTTTTAATTCTAAAATGCTTGTTGAAATAAAGTTCCCAAACTCTGAAGTAACAACATACATGTTACTATGCTTCGCAGTTTTTCTTGCAGTATGTCCAGGTTTCTTTGATAAAATTAAAGATATTGTAAAAATATGGTTCCCCGTTCTTCTCTTTATCCACCAGCAGTTATTGTCATTAGTTACGTCTTCATTTGCAAACTTGTATGTCAAGAATATTAATTATATAACAATCTCTCTCACTATAGATTGATATTCTCTTCTTCATCAGTGGCTTTCTTATATCATCTCATATGATATTCATGGCATTTACACCGAATCTTTTATTTTGAGTTTGACTGTATTAATTCTTCATTGTTGACATAATATATCAATGTCTGTTCATAGCTTTAAGATATGATCGATGTAAGGCATAATATATTGTTAAATATGTGGAACAATAAGTTTTGATATAATCATGCTATAATATAGGGCTGAAATGCACATTTAAATTACTGAATTTTTTTTCTAATATCAAACATATATACTAAATAACGAAATATAAATCAGATCGACAAAATTTTATGACTGAAAACATTTATATTTTTATACGCATTTTTCTGGATGCAATTTTCGTGAGTTATTACCAGAGGAATAACACTATGCATTCATTTTATCAAAATGGGGATAGTTAATGAAAGCTATACAAATAATATCGACTTTGCTCTGGTGGCGAATTCTAGAACTCTTTCTGGGTCAATTTCTAAGATATTTTTTTTTACTGCGGTTGTCTGTGATTATTTTTGTTTTTTAATATTAACTCCTAAATATAATGTTCATTGTTGGGAGTTTCTGCTATTTAATGTTCCATTGTGTTGCACTTCTTTGAATTAGCATATGATTTTAAATGTGTTCATCTCTACAGCTGATATATCTATCTGGTTTAATGTAGATGTATGTGGGCATTATGTTGAATTTTGTAAATAAAATACTAATTTCTTTAGACACCCATTTGCTGCTGCTACAAATGTTTCTGAGCAAGAAGATGCTACTGACCCTGATCAAATGCGTGACACTTGCAATAAACTGTTTGCGAGAGAACAACGGATAAGCTGGACAAATTATTTAAATCCAAGGGTATGCTCCTTCTTTGATTTCCTATAAAATATTTTCATATATTTCAGCTCAATATCTGCAAGAAATGTTTAATAAATTGCTTGTATTTAGCATATTTCCTTTTTTTTAATTACTTTTATAAAATCATCACACATTCTTAATATATATTTTCAGAACTCATACTCTAATAACATAAAGTCCTCCTATGATTATGATAAGTTAGTGCCAAAAGAAGTGATTGGACGACCATCTCAAGAGAAGAAACCTGAAATGTCAGCTAATTGTGAAGCTCTTTATGGAGGTGTTACACCTTTTCCCAGTTTTGCTAAAGCCCATGAAACGTCTTCAAAGCAAATGGATCACCAGTCTCGAACTGGTGATGGCTCTTATTATGCTAAGAGAGTACAAAACTTTAGTGAAGAAGTGAATGCAGTCCCTGCATCTTCTTGTGAGACTAAAGTGCCAAGTGATGAAACTGAACCAACTTCTGCCGATGCATTACCAACGAGTACTACTGATTGTGGAGATGTAACTGATGTATATAAATCTTCTTCAGAATCAGGTAGAGGTACGATGCATAGTAGTATGCATGGTTCAAAGAGCGTAGTTTCTCCTCATAGTAGTGGAGTTAGTGCTGCAAGCAACCTTGATACAAGTATTGACTCTGATCATAGTGCAAGTGGAGCAATCTGGGGTCAGCAAAATCGCAGTTGTCAAGATAAAAGATATTCAGAGGAATATCAGGTAAACAAAGTCAAACACATATATGAGACACCAAATGCATCCAGTACTTGTAGACAGTCAGCTGAAAAGGAAGAACCAGATGATGCTTCAAGTGAGAGTTTGTCAGTTACACCACCTCTGCCACCACTCTCGCCTGCGCCTTCTCCTCCTGTCAGTGTAGAAAATTCCCCAAAGCTTTCTTCAAAGGCTAAATATAAATTATCTTTGAGGTAAGTTGAGCTACAATGTAAGTGGACTCATAGTTTTATATTTTTGAGCCGAAATCAGTTTTTAAGATATGAAATTAAATATTCTTTTTGAAACCATCGAGATTCATTCTTCTTAGTTCTGTTTTTAATTCTCTAAGAAAATTAAAATCTGCAGATGGATTACCAACTGTATGTTCAGGTTTGTACATTGATATAACCATGCAATCATTTTAATTCTTCAGAATCAGGTAGCCTTTTTTCACTCTTAGAAAAGCAATTAATTCTGTAATTTTGAGTTGTGCATCTAAATGGGGCAAAAAACCCATAGCTATTAGTATACTAAGGCGTTTCGAGAAATAAAGACTGAATGACTTATATCCAGTCAAGACACTTTTAATTGATAAAATATAAATCGCAAATTATTTACTGCATATGCTTTATTTTTTCACGTTGTTGCCATTATTGTCTAAACATTTAATAAGTTCCAGTACAAATATTTGTATCGCACAGTCAGAAAGGTTTACCGTTTGTTGTCAAAAGGAAACTTCAGCTTTGTCATTGGTCTCATCATCATCTTAGAAGGTAAAGGAATAAGTGAAGGTTTCCGAGCTAAACGACGGGTGATCCAAATATTCTTACTTGAAACTTTTGATTAGTGTTTTGGTTTGAATCGCTGTATGAAACATGTTGTCATGAAGCAAGCAGACATCACTTATCAGCATTCTCCTGATTTTATTTTGAATTGCCCATCTAAGATGTTACAAAGTTTGGCAATTGTTACACCTAAAGTGTCTCAGAAAATAGAAACCGTACCCCACCCCCCTTGAAGTTTTACATTTCTTGGCTTGTTGAGACTATGTATAGCACTGTTGTATTAGCTTGCTAGGATGCTGGTTTGTGACGATGTGTCATCCCTCGTCACAGTATCGTCGAGAAACTCGTCGCCTCTTCTGCATAGCGTTGGAGGAAATCGAGTACAAATCCACTTTTTTTCGCTTTGTGTTTCTCCGTCAATATTTTAGCAGTTCAGCACTGCAAATTTCCTGTATTTTAAATTCAGCGTAACAGCTGCATAGATTCGCCATTGACACTTTCGATGTGATGTTTTGCAATATTTTGAGTGTGAGACTGTTATTTGCGCAAAGGGCTTCTTCAGTCTTTGAAGAAGTGCGCCAGAAATTACAACCTAACTGCTCTATGCTTCTAATGAGCATTGGCCCTACTTCCAAAGAAATCGCAACATAATTTCGTTGCATTTTATCTATTCATAATCGCTAGCAGTTTCTATGCTGATATCCTTGGGACTTCACTTTTTTCATTAAGAAAATGCATTTACCTTTGACAGGCTTCTGCAGTCTTTATTAGGCCACACTGTTCGAGCCAAATTTATCACAGGATTGGCAATAAAACTCTACTTGTGTATCTGTACTTCTATAAATGCTGTCGCATTGTAAAATAACCGGCCAATTCATTCTTCTGACTTTATTTTTTCCCCCCTCAGTAGTATTATCTCAGTAAATCTAAAATTAAAAGAAGTCTGTGTGAATTTAAATTTATTTATAAACACGGTGGTAGTAAATAATTAAAAAATAAAGTATTGTGTAAATACTATAGTTTTTGATTGTTTAACCTTTCAAACGGGTTAAATTCAGACTGATAGTGGGATATTTCTAGTAAAAGTATATCGATTGCTATTATCTATATTCTGTAGCTCTAATTGTTTATAATCCTTTTGTAATAATTAACTGCTTATATACATTGAATTTTTAGTGCATCAGCATTGAATGGCTGTTATGGGAAATCAGGTGAACATCAGCAAAAAATGTGTGATTTGCCATCTAAAAGTTCATCTGGGAAAAAATCAGGCGTCAGAAGGACAACTAGCATTAATCAGACGACTTGCAGACATAGAAGTGGTAAAAGTTCGCAGTATGCCAAAGCTTCAGCTTCAAGCCACCGATTAGGTATAGCGCATAGTAACTGTGCTTCTAGAAAATGCAATAGCTCACCTCCATCTAGGCACCATTCAAGAACTCAGTTAGGTATTTATATTTCTTATTATTTGAAATTTTTGTGTGAATTTCAAGAATTGTAGTATAGCAGTATTTATTTACGTCACCCCTTGATTAGGTATTTTCATTAGAAATTTAGAAATTGCTATTTAAATCGATGGGTTTGGATTTTTCATCTTTATAGGTTGTTTCTTCCTTTGTATTAAAGTTTCGTTGCTGATTTTATTCCCCATTCTCTTTTCTGTGATTTCCCATTTATATATGAAATAATTATTGTCTTTGTATTTTTTTTTAATTTTAGGATTTTGTCTGATTTAGTTGTCAATTTTACATATTTTTCGAAAATAACATGATTGATTCTTTAAATATGGCAGTGGAAATTGCATTATTGTCTTATTTCATTTTGGAATGAATTTCCATCCAAACCCACATCAATATGTAACTCACGGTTTGTGGATTTCTTCGTTTGTTTAAAAAAAAATGGACTCGATTTTATGAAATGACAGCGTTATTAACTGATATTTGATCATAATTTGTCATTATTTTGTTATTTCATCTAAATAGTGTATATTCTCATATAAACTGTTTATCATAACAGTGAATAAATTGTTAATTGCATTGGTTTAAGATTTCTATGCCCAACTTTTTTATCAAACCAGATTGGAATTTTAAATTTTTATTGTAGAAACTCTTTATTCCTAGAATATTAAAAGAAGGCAGATAAGTAATTTTGGATATAAACTTTTTGTAGAAGTCTTAATGTTACATCCGAGAATCATTTTTACACTACTAGGTCTTTATTTCATATTCTATTTTTTTAAAATTATGAATAAGTTTACTCTAAATGACAAAATATTGTTATTTTATTTCTAGCCTACCCTTGTTATTTGGATAATGCTGACCCAGAACTTACATCAACTACTACTGGATTGGATATGGAAAGTTTGCTGGACGATGATGATTACAGTAGTGATCTTAGTGCAACAGCTAGCACAATGGAACCAAATGAAGTTGCTATGATCAGGAAGCAGCTTGAAGGCTTAGAAACAATGTATTCTGAAGTAAGATTTTTTTTATTTAATTAAATTATCGTTTTGTTTTTCAGTGATTTTTTATTAAAAAGTCAGTTGTAGAATATTTAAATTCTTTGTCTTTTAATTGTGCATAGTCAATAAATTTGAAATGTATTGTAATGAGGTAGTTAGAATTCATTCATTCAAGGAAAACACAAAAACAAATTATTTTTATCCTTAAGATTTTCCAAAACATTTTTCATTTGAAAATTTTCTAAAAGTGTATATATTATTGAAAAATTATTTATGTAGGTGTATTGTGATTTATTTTAGTGAAATATTCCATTCAAGGGTTAATTATTCGATTTTGTAATATCCAATATTAATCTTTTCTATCTAAAGGATTGATTAAAATACCTAAATACACTGCTGTTTTTTCTAGAATATTTTTTTAACCTTGTATTTCAAAATGAAAAGTGCATACCTTATTAAGACTTATTAAAAAAGCGTTAGCATTGTGCATTAATTTTTTCAAATTCATTCTTTCACTTTCATGAACAAATTTTGATAAAATATATTTTTTTTCCGTGGTGATATATATAGTGAAGGTTTTATTTCAGTTTAGTCTGCTCACATTTTAAGAATATATGTATTATTACCCTTCGTATTCATAAATTAGTTTGAATTTGTTTTTCGAATGCATTATTAATAATCCTATAAGGTTAATTTGGCTTAATGTATTAACTAAAAATGCATTTAGTTTATATATTTTCATTGGATTTATTAGCTCATTCTTTTTTAACATGCAAAATTGAATTTTTGAATGCAAATGGATGAACATTTGAACAAAATTTAATTTTGTTCTGAAATATACCAGCGATGTAATCATGACATTAGTTTTTCTTTTACCCTTTTTAGTTTAAAAGCTTACCTTTGTTCCCATTTTACCCATTACATAGATACTTCGTTTGCTTGGTGTAAAGAATTCTTGTAAAAGCAGTGCATTTGCAAGCTCATTAGATGTTTCACGCCATTCACGTAGAAAACTCAATGGCAGCTTATCATCTCTAACTGGTCGTAGCTCTACAAGTCGTGGTAATCACAGTTTTGTAGATAAGAGGGGCTTTAGCGAAAAAAGGCGAACCAAAGAATGTAGAACAAGGTAATATAGTACATGTTGGATTAATATATTATGTGTTTAGAAATTATTGAATAACTCCCCCTATTTTGATATAGCGTTATGCAACCAATAAGTTAAAAACATCTTCATCTGCACCTTTTTGAGTTTTTGAAACTCTTTTAACTCTTTATTTGAATTCTGAATATACTGTTTAGTAAAGTTAAAGGATGCTTACTTATTATTTTGTATTCAACATATAAATATTTTAGATTGAATTTTTCTGGGAGTTTTTTAATTGTTTTAGTAATTTAAATAAAATCTACTAAGCAAATTGTGTTTATGCATTTTAATTGGATTGATAATCTATGATGACGATACTAAAGCATGAAACTACTTGAAATTGCTACATGTTTCTGTGTCAGTTACAGTTTTAATTAGTGTAAAAATCTGTTTATGAAGATGTAACAGTAAAAATAAATAGTTTGTTATTTTAGATTTGAAAAAAAAAAAAGAGAATTTATATTCCCAGTGCTATTTTTAATGTATGTGATCAAAAAGTTAAATACTTTACACGTATAAATTTATTCTTTTTAGTTCGGCAAGCAAGCGTCTTCAGCGTTTGGAAAGCCATGTTGTTACACTAGCTCGAAGTGTTGCTCACCTTTCATCAGAAATGAGGACTCAGCATGTCCTTGTTCAAGAATTGGAAAATATGCGGCAAGATGTAACTTGGGTTCAAGAACGGTTGCGATTGATGCAACTGGCTCAAGGTTGCCATCCTAGCAATGCTCCTGGGAAAGGCCATCAACTTGCTATGCATAGGGACTGGGATAATTTCCACAAAGAAGTCCTAGAATTACTTAATCCGTCCAGAGCAAAGAAACTGACCAAGTACGCTTTTTCTTCTACTTTACTAATATTTTTCGTGATATTTTCATGCATTGTTACTTTAAAAAAATTATATAACATATATATGTTAATGTTACGTCTAATTTAGAAGAAAAGGTTTGTGCAAAGATTCTAATGAATTCCTTTTTTTAATAGTTTTACTTACTTTTAACCCTTATTGAATGCTAGAGTTTTATGCATAACATAGCTCTCAAAGAACTGTTGTTACGTGAAAGGAGACTTATAACTGTTAAGGATTAAGCCATTTTGATGCAGAAACTCGTGGCATTAATTGTAAAATCAAAGCAATAAGTACTTTATTGCACTTTAGCTAGTTCTTAAAATCATCCTAAAAAGAATCGGTGTTTTGTTTTCCCAAACGAAATTTTAAGTAAAGCTAAACTTTATGAGTCGGCAAGCAAATGTGGTAATTTGCACTGTGGAGGAAAAAAAAGAGATTGTTCTATAAAAGTAGTATAAAACACTGTCTATTCTCTAAATGTTAAATAAAGTTCTTTACACCTCATTTGACATTTTCTTTGAATTACAAAACTGCAGATGAATTATCCATGTTGATTTTTTGTTACATTGAAATAGGAATAGAAGCATTTTACCCATTTACTTAAAATGGCTTTAGAAAACAAGGTGGCTTAGATGACATTTCAATTATGCATCATACATATGGTAACATAATATGTATACCTCAATAAAACTGGGGGTGAACGCTTTGCAGCATATTATCAGTGACAGAACTAAATGCGTTTTTCTTTTTCGTGGTTATAAGCAAATTCAATGCTGTATATCCGAGAGACTGCTATTCGCAAAATATAGCTTTTTAATATTACCCAATTTACGATGTAACGATGTTTAAATTTTCTACTTTTGAAGTAAATAAGTTTTGAAGGAGGGATAATGTACTTTGGAAAACTTTCTGTTAAATATTTCTTTAACTTTCGTGTGATAAGTTGTGTTTTACATTCTGTGTAAATTCTTAATAAAAAATCGTGTTAACTTTATCTAAGACAATTCCTTTTAAGAGTTCCAGAGTTAATTCCTTTTAAGGAAAGCCATTTTCATTCGAATTACTTGCTGATTGTTAGCAATTTATCATTCACTTTAAAATGTTCACTTTTTAGGTTTTTTGGTGATGAGCCTCCTTTGATCAGGCAGTTTTTGAAGCGACTTGGTTATGAGGTAAATACGATTTTTTTCCCCTCTTATTATGTAGAGTTTTGATGTTTTAAATTTCTGGTAAAATATATGTCTAATTTTCAAATTCAATCATTTCAGTATATTTTTTTATCTTATATATATATATATAGTAACACATAAAACATGGAATAAATAAAAGCATATATCTATTAAATGCTGAAAATTTTTGTGTCCACTAATGTTTGATGAATCCACTATTATAACTCATTTGTCTGTAGACTGACATGATGTTAACATAGTTTAAGATATTTCCACATCCACAAAGTTTAAGATATTTTTAACAAACTCTACGAACAACGTGATATTATTGCATTATAAGTGGCTGGGAGGAATTCAAGTTTTTAAATTAGACTTTTATGTTAAGTACATTTTTCAGAATTTGCTGATTCACATACTAATCTTATCCTCTATTACTTGTTAAAATGCATTTAAAGTTTGATTCTTTCATAAATTCTTTTATACCTCTGATGAAATACTATGTTGACCACAAAACTCCAATAAATTTACATTTTCACTTTGTGGTGATTCGTCTGTTAGAGCTGCATGGCCTCTGCAAATATTTCAAAACTTTTCATATCAGTAATGGTTATTGACGTTTCTTTCATGAGATTTTGATATCTTATGGAATTTAAGAAATAAAAAGGCAGTTAGATTTATTTTTTAATCATCGTTTTCTATAATCGCAGTTGCAATATTTCAGCACATTTTGAAAGAGTACTTAGAACATTTTGTCGGTTGTAAATCAAAATTACTCGCTATACATCCTCCAGTCATCGTTGGAAAATTCAGAATTCTGGAGTTACTCAATATCTTCTTTTCTGTGCGTTTTCTCTTTTCCAGGAAATTTTTCTTTGAGTGTATTATTTAGCACATGTTGTTTCAGTATTCATATTTCTTCCCATATACTGTACATTATTTGAATGGTAGCTTTAATTCCTTTTTTATAAATCACATATTCAGATAAACAGAATTGCTCTGCAGAGAAACCAGTTTTTTATTCTTAACTGGGAAAACGGCAGCATAGTGTGTCATTGAAATTAGCTTCTACAATATTAATAAAATGCAAAAAAATTTAAATTCTGATATTGAATGTAAGAATGTTCGGATATTTGAGTGTCTTACCCTACTGTTTATTTTATGATTGATAAAATACTATTAATTACTGTCAGACTGTAAACAAATGTATTGTCAGAAAACATTCGGTTTTTTTTTTGTTTGTTTGTTTTGTTTTTTGTTAATTTCGTAGGGAATTAACTATTCTAAAGATCTCGAGCCTTCAAATGTTTTTTCCCCGCTAAGTATGAGAATTCGCCATTATGAGGCATTTTGAGATTTATTGGGATTCAGTTTGTTCCTCGCTTTACGAAGAATTTATTTGGACTATCTACAAATTCTCTATTTAAATGAAGCAGTAAGAGCATCAAAAACAAAATTGAAGAATGATGTAGTTTTTTCATTATTATTATTGCTTTATATGCATTTTAAGTAATATTCAGTAAAATTAACCTATTCTTTGCATCTTCAATTTTTTCATTGAAATTTAATTCAGTGCAAAGTATGTGGATACTTCTTCATTCTATATACAGTGGGTAAAATAAGTTTCCGTACGGAAGACAAAATAAAAATAAATTAGCATAATTTCTAATCTTCGCTTTTTATCTTTGTAAATTACTTATATATGATTAAGATGAGTCTTTAAAATGGAGTTTCATAATAAGTTTCTTTTTTTACAAAACGCAGCAAGTCTTTTTTGTCATTTTTAAACTAGATAACGTAGTATCACGCAAAAAAGTTTTCCGTACGCAATATGCAAATTCTTCCTGGCTTCTTTTACAACTGACCTGCAGTAAATATTCGAGGCTTCTTGTTTGCCAGAGTGAAGTACACCAACATAGCAACAGTTGTTTAATTCCAGTTTGTAACTGATCGTCTTAAAATGGACGTTCCAAAATCCATTCGAGAATTAGTAATTCGGTTGCGAAAAGATGGATTATCTATGAAAAAAATGAGTGAAATCACTCAAAAATCGAAGTCTACAGTGCAGTATATTATTGAAAGATACCGTGAGCTGCAAACGTTTGAGGATAGAGATCGATCCGGAAGACCTCCGGAGTTAAGTAGCTTACATAAAAGAAATATCATGCGTAAAGTGCAAAATAATCCGTGGATTAGTGCACCTCAACTGGCAACTGATTTAATAATTGATTAAAACATTAAAGTCACGCCTCAAACGGTCAGAAATATCTAAAAAAGAAGGTTATAATGGACGTGCGGCCCGTAAGAAGCCTTTTATAAATCTTTGCAACAGAAAAAAGAGCCTCGAGTTTGCAAAGAAACATCGAGCGTTTTCTTTTGGCATCCACCTCTTTCTTTTTGGGAATTGGTCCTTTTTAGTGATGAATCGAAATTTAATATCCATGGGTCAGATGGCCGAGTTATGCTGGTCTGGTTTCCTCCAGACCATATATTAAGAATTTATGTGGAGCTGTGAAGCATGGTGGGGGGGGGGGTGTATGAGTGCTGCTGGAGTCGGAAATTTGTTTTATAGAAGGAAATATGGATAGGTACATGTATCTTGACATTCTAAATCAAAACATTTTAACCAATGCAGAAAAACTGTTTCTTGGAACTGACTTTACTTTTCAACAGGACAATGATCCTAAGCACACCTCCAAGATTTGTCAAGAGTGGTGCCTCTCTCGTGTTAAACAACTTCATAGCCTTCCCCAGTCTCCCGATTTAAACCCTATAGAACATTTATGGGTAGAAATCCGTCGTGAACTGAAAAGGTATGACATAAAAAACAAATTTGAACTGAAAAGGGCTATTTAGAACATTTGGAGCAATATTACTCCAGAAACAACAAGAAAACGCCACAACGCTTGAGAGAAGTGATAAAGGCCAAAGGAGGACCTACCGATCATTAAATGTAAACTATTCAACAGGAAAAAGATCTTTCATGTACAATGTAAATACCGTACGGAAACTTTTTTTGTTTGTTTGTTTCTTATTAGTGGCATTTTTTGTTTCTTTCAATTTATGTATTTAATTTTCTCCATATTTTTTCTTTATACTATTCATAAATAATAAATGAAGTTCTGTTACACCAATTTTCATTTTCAATGCAAAGTATTTTGTGTCAAAAATTTAAGTTTCATTAATAGTCATAGCTGCGTACAGAAACTTTTTTTTTTTTTTTCACCAACTGCAGATACTTCTGTGTAAATACTTTTTTGAGTATTTCATGAACTTGGTTGGGAATAATTTATTTCACTTTTTTAAGATAGTTAAACCTGTTTCATGTGTAAAAAAGGATTTTATTGCAGGTTGTGACTTAAATAAATATTTTTTTCAGAAATATGCTGCAAATTTTGAAAATGAAAAAATTGGAATAAAAGAGCTACCTTATTTGACCGAAGATCGTTTGCAAAAAATGGGTATTCCAATGGGACCTCGTATACGAATTCTACAAGAAGCACAAACTTGTTGTCCTCAAAATCAGTATAAAGTCTATATTGTATGACATTGATTATATCTTCTGTAATGCTGTCTCAACTTTTTCTTTGAGAAAGTTCATGTTCAGCCCAAAAAATGTTAGTGTAATTTGTTGTAACATCTTAATTCATAATACATGTGTCTTTCATTAATTTGTGCTCAAGATTCTGAAAGTGTGATCTGGTTATAATGCAGATTATATGTGTTTATCATTGTAATGGTTACCTGATTGTTTTTGGTAATGTAATGTAATCCATAAATACATAAATGAATTTTACCAGCATAAAAAGATGAAGCTTTGACATTGTATAAATCATATCCGAGGATGCCTTAATCATGTTCAAATATATATATGTTTTTGTATTACAACTGTTTTATCTTGTACAGGTGGAAAAAAATACATGAATATTTTTACAGATCTGTTTTTAAACATATCATTCCATTTTATCTTGAAAGAATGAAAAGATGAATCTCACTCATAATGTGAAAGCTTTAATTTCATTTTGATATATATCATTTTGTATTATAAATATTGTAAGCAAAATGTGCCTTATACTTATTTTTTTGTATTTATGAAAGATAAAAATGCTACTTAATTTTAATTGTTATAAAACAGCTATATAAAGAGATCTGATGTGTATTGTGTCACATATTATACCTCAAAGTGGATTTTTATATATATTTTTTAATTTATAAACTGGAATATCTGTGTGATGTTTTAAACTTTTGTACACACTCTCATTTGAAGTCAAGTATTTTACAGTTTTTGTGGAAAACATATATACAGCTCTATTTGTGTATTTGTTTTTTATTCTGATGTTTAATAAATCTATTTTCAATATCATTGAATTGTTTCTTTTCTCCAAAAATAAAATTCTTCCCCATTAAATCTTATAAGTTTTCCTTTTTTTTTAAATTTGAAATTAGGTATTTTTATCTTATTTGTAATTACATTAGTTATTATAATGCCTTTGACTGTGGAGTAATTCTAATAGATTTGGCCTCAAATATAAAAGTAGATAGATGGGAACAAAATAAGTAGATTTTAGGATTGAATATAGACAACAAAAAAAAATAAAAAAAATGGCGCACTGAAGTGGTCGAAGGAGCAGGCATACATCCTCAATCCCAGTGTAGATATCTAGCAGTGTAACTGGTGCATAAACATGGTACTCTTGGCATTATTTTATGTATAAGGCAAGCAAAATCGGGCTAAATATAAATCTTGCTTAAGTTATCTTTATGCTATCAGAATATATTGAATTTCTCATTTTTCGCAGATATTTAATCATAATATTGAGTTAGATAAGCTCTATGCATGTCTAGCAATCGGCTGTTATCTTGTCAAGACAAAAAATCTATGATCATCGATGTTGTAATCGATATTATGCTGGCAGCAATCTCTTATAGCATGACTGATGATAATTTTGCATACCTTTAAATTTCGTTGCTATTTAAACAACATTTATATTTTGTTGATATCATTTTGAACTTAAGCCAGTCAAGAAATTCATATCCAATATAAAATATTCTTTAAATACATTATTGAAATCATATTGGCTTATAAAATTTGTATTTTAAATATAATTTTTATTTCGGTGAACAGGGAATAACACTTTTTTGAAAGACGAAATAAAAATCTTAATTTATATATATACAGCCATTAATTTTGATTCTCCGTATTTCAAAGAAACATTTGATTTTGACGTAACATTTTCATACACTACTGCCATTTCTTCATGATATTGAGTTTTAATAATTTCTGCTGTTTAAATGATATTTATAAAATTTACCGATTCATCGTGCTTCAGTACTTTAGACTGGAACGGGAATTTGAAATTTTGCATAGTTATTCTGTTTACTGTTTTACGAAAGTAAATAATTAGCATTTTGTTTATCTTCAAGAAAAACAGCGTATGCTTAAATTTAACAAATTTAATTTAATAAAAATTATTTAAAGTTAGCATATATAAGAAAGAATATTTACCTTAATAACAAAAATATGCAATTATCTTTCAAATTAATGATATTTTTCAAGAACAGCATTATTATCAACGTTGAAAATTGTGTTTATTTTTAAATATTTTAAAATATGTCTGTTTTCATTTAGAATGCATTATTGTTCAGCAATGGATTGTAAAACCCTCCGCGCTTTTGCGCATGGGTTTAATTCGTCAAAATAGGGGTGAAAGGAAAGATGAAATGAGGAGATGTGTACATTTACTAGTATCCAATAGGGGAAATCCAAAGTCAAAGGGAATACCGGAAATGCACTCATCACCGCGTTTCACCCCGTAATGAGATGGAGTCGTCGAAATGCGGTCGTCTCAGAATCTGTTGACGAACAGTAACAACGTTTATGGTTTCTAAATTTTTTATCTGTATTTATAGTTTACTTTATAACGATATTTTCAAAAATTACTCTGCTATATAAAGCTTCTGAATTAATCCTTAAAATTAAATTGAATTAATTGTTATAAAAATAATATTCTTTTATTACATCCTTATTTCTATTCTAATTTTATCATTATTGGTCCGATCAACACTTCATTTCCGTTTCTTTACTCACTAGAGTGAAAATGTTATAAGTAATAAATTAGAAAATTTAATATATTATAAAATGTTTTTATTTATATATATATATCTTTATTTATTTCCCAAGACTGGGAGTTCTACTCCTTTGTGAGCTGTACTGGAGTTGAAAATTTTAGAAACTGTCTATCCGCAAGAGTGAAAATGCCGAAATAATATCTTACAAAATGCAATTTCTAGAAAAAAAAATCTTTAATTATTGTTGATACAAGTAAATAGTAATGAAATGAAAAGTAACAAAATTATATTATAACTATAATAAATTTCAAAAACCAACTTGATATCCTTTGTAAATCGAGGTATGCCATTGAATTATAACTTCTACATAAACATAAAGTCTAGTGTATTGTAAACACTACTTGTACCTGTTGGAATAAGTTAATTACTCATGAGTATATGAAATGATTTCAATCGATTTCTCTTAACATTTATAAATACTCAAAAAAATTATTTTTGCTAAATTATACTGCGTGCAAAAAAAAATATTTTTAACTATAAAAAAAGGAGCATGAATTATGAATAGATTGCTTTATATTATGATAAAAAGTAAAAATTGCAGATCAATAAATGTATCCTCGAGATATGATTAATGAATTATGAATTTATTGCTCGTATTTTAGAAACTATTAGACCTAGAGCGTTGAAATGAAATTTGATATTCGAGTATAACTTTTAATGTTATAAAATTCTGGAACAAAAGTTTTTGTTGCCCATGGAGAAATCTTGACAATAAAGCACATTTAAATATGAGACTCCTTGAAGAAATTTCTAGTCTTAACATTTTAAAGGGATTTATCCTCCTACATCGTACTTTTAGCTGAAGTTTACTAGGCAGTGTCAGAATTATACCCAATATTAAACATACACCGTACCTTGTAAACATACATCGAGAGTTTTGATTACCACTGAATGATGATTTTCATTTTTGTTGATATTTAAAATTAAGGTGCAATATCTGTTATTTGTAGTAATCTCTTCAACTAGAGTTTTGTTGCACAATACCTACTTAGTAAAAGACTGATGCTTCTCTACATATCATTCAATTTAATCTTACAAAATAAGTGTGCACTGACCAGTTTCACTTCAAATTCGGATTTCATTAAGCGCTAATCAATTTCTGCATGTAACTTTTAGAAATTATTTAGTTGTTTCAAATAATTTAGTTTCTTTTTATGAAATTATTATGGCCCTACATTAGAAAAATAAGTAACTTTCTAAGTTGAATTATTTTTTAAATCTTTGTATAATGTATTTAATATCGTTTTCTGATAACTTTTTAATGTTCATTACGAATGTGGCATGGAATTTTGAAAAGTGTTGTCCAAGTTATTGACTGCGGGTCAAAATTATGAGATCTATTTCAAAATAGCCATAATGTAATCTGAAACTAGGGCGTTAATCTGACATGATATTCGTTTTCATTAAAATTATTAGAATCTGCCTGATCGAAATTACATTAACAGATTTGAATTAATTATCTATTTAGCTAAGTTCTTTCGATTTTTTTCGTTAGATTACCGATTATTATTTTTATTTATTTATAGTGTGTTTGTTAATATTATTTAATAGTTAAGTGTATTTATACTTAAACGGACACTACATAGTATAACGTAATCTCAAAATATTCCCTTTTGACCATTATTTATTAAATTATGTTTGTGAAGATATCCATGAATTGCTTGTTTACCTTCCAACAAGTTTATCTTGTTCCTATTTAGAAAATTTAAAAAGATTTTTCGTATGACAATCCCTCTTCTTTTTTACTTTATAACAACCAATATAACTTTCTCGCATATTCCTGTATAGAAGTATACTCCTTCCCCATAAAAACTGTGGTCTTTGTGCAAAGGCCAGGAACGTCACGAATACAGAAATTTTTATTTTTAGAATCCCGCACATGAGCATTTTGTATTTCGTAGTACCGTGAAGAAAACCGACTACGCATTTTGGTCACTTTTTTGCCGACTGATTGAAGCCAAAATTTGATATAGAACTGCAATTTCAGTAGCAAGAGCCAGTATTAAATTATACTTATCGAAGTTGTTGCGTTTTTGAGCTATCGAGTTTACATGCATGTAAATAAACAGACCAACAGATGGTTAACTTCCTCAAACTAACTAAGTGAACTTTTTTAAAAAATTTGTTACATATCTATATATACTAAAAATGTGTATCATTTTTTATCTATCTAACTTTTTGCATTTTGAAGTTTTGATCATTTTCATTAAAACACAAACTTTTGGTGAATAGATTTTGTTCAGGATCTCTCTATATAAAATATATGTAGTGCAGAAATCGCTCTTATTACTTATTGTCGAATGGAAACAGTCTAATGTAAATTCATTGAATATTCGCAATGAATTCGCTATTCATTGAATGTTTTTACAGCTGCACCTATTCAACATTTCACTAATTAATTGAGCTGCAAGATATTATTAGAAATATTCTGGATAGAACTTGCCGTCACCAAAAACTCCACTCAATCAGAGGAAAGAAAATGTAAAAGAATATCAAGGAATAAGCGTCATTTAGAAACTTTAATCCATCGCGAAAATTGGCGAAAGCGTCTCAAAATGGTTAATCGTTATGTCTTACGTATGGAAAATGATGAAAAAATCTTCCAAAGCTATTATTTCACAAAAATGGCTAAATAATTATCTTTCTAATGATATCAATTTCTTTTCTGTGCAATTTTTTATTCATTATCAATAAAAAAAATTTATGCAATGCTCAATTTGTAACTATGATAAATTAATAAAATTGAGTTAAATTTTACTGTCTTGTGTTGCTTGCAAAAGAAAGCTTTGTCGTGATCCTTTAAACAAAGCAGGAAATCCAGTTTGTGCTTTATTCGCCCATAATTTGCTGCTGAACAAAATTGAAAGCTATTTGAACAAAACGCCAAACATTGCATTCAAGAGCATCTGTAACTATTTTTAATCGTATGATGAAATTCAAATTCACCCATCATAAATTCAGTTTCATACTTTTACCAATATTAAAATAAAAAAAATTGCTTTCTTTGGGCATTAATTCTGAAAAAGGATTTTCGCTTCCGCTTTTATTTCTTAGTACAGTATATCCACTTCTTAATTTACACTCACAGAAATTAGTAGCACATTGACTCAATTAAACTTGTTTCAATCATATCAAATAATGTGAAATTTTTTTTAAAAAAATGCATTCCATATTCATGGTCTAACGGCCAAAAATGTCAATAATCTGAGTGAAAAAGTTGGTTGCCAAAGGTGGCTAGTTTGATAGAAATACGAATATTAATTTATCGCATACCGATTTCCGCCATTTAACTCGTCTTTTTTATCTATCGTGTTAACAAACAGACTGATAGGCATAATTCCAAAAATGTATTTTTCGATCTGAAACGTCGAGATATGACAAAATATCGATTTTGTTTGTTTATTTATTTATTGATGATTACAATACTTTCACTTTGTATATGGGAGAGTAAAATATTATATCCATTACGAGTTACTAACAGAAATGACGGTACTCTATCTACGAGCCTTCTATTAGCTTTATTAAAATGAGAGGTTTCCCAAGATATAAGATTTTCCTCACTCATTAAAAAGAAAAGTAGTCAATATATTTTAAAATTAACGAATATAATTTTAAGAACGAATTACGTAATTTTCTTATTATTTTATGATATTAAAAGCCATTTTTTCATTTATTTGTGTTTTTATAATAAATCTTTGTTAAAGGAACACCCCCCCCCGGTTGTTAATTTAACCCAGTACTACTCTTATACCTTTGATAACTGTGTAAGGTTTTCTTTAAAATAATTTTAAATGATAAAAGTGAACATTTTGTTCATTGAAAATTTGTAATAAATCCTAAACTAAGCAAAGTCAACATTTTCAAGAGAATATGTATAACTGAATTCAAAACTGAAGCTAATAAAAAAATTAATATCAAAAACTGGTCATAAGGATAACACTCTCTCCTTTGAACTTGAAACCTTTAAACTCTATTTAAAAAGTAAGTTATTTAATTTATGACACTTCTTACTAAGACATGTAGAAACAAGTATCCTGTTACTCACTGTTTATGAAGTCGCTCGTGGTTTTCTATATCTTACCAAGCTGAGATGCTTTTGGCTGCAGGTAGAACATTTGCCAATTTATGAACATTTGTCCAATTTATTGAGTTACTTTTGCAAGATTTCCTATCATTCTCTACCATTAAATCATATTTTATATTTTTAGTCAAATCATGTTTTATAGCACTCTGATTTTGCCTTTGAAAGTTTGTATTATTCTTTTAAAGTTATGTTATTCGCTTTAATCTCTAGAGTGTATATTAAGGCTGTATTATTTTAACTGACTGCAAAAATTTCTTTTTTTTTTTTTTTTTTTTTCGGTACGTCTACACTCCATAGTAAAATAGCAGAAATTACAGCCTTCAAATGTTTGTAGCAGCAATAATATTGTCAGTGTTATATCTAGTTATTTTAGGGAGAGACTGAAAGACAAATTAAGAAATTATTTTCAATAAATTATCGCAATGTATTGTAAATACTTTCATCGGCCTACAAATATTTAATTTTAACAAAATTGCCGACTTGATTCTAATAATTTAACGAAGTGCACATTTCAGGTAATTTATTTACCCGAGTTTAGAATTTTCATATATGTTAGATACGTGTGGAAAAAGCTGTCAGTAATTTTTAATATTTTACAAATGTTTAAAAACATTGTTAGTATCTTTAAAATGAGATTCGAAAATGTTTTTAATGGAAATTCTTCCTATTTCTGTTCCGGCATTTTGAAAAAGAACAGAAATTTTGTAATACTGACAGCGATAACGAATAACTGCTGTTAACTTGGTTGTAAAATAAAACCAGATTATGATTTTTTTATATTTAATATTAAATTTATTCGAAAGTGCCAATTTGCCTATTCTAGCAGGACAGCCTGAAGAAATTGTACGTGCTGTGAGCGTACAAGGTCCCGTGTTTCTAATAGCCCTCAAAATGTTTTAATTTTTCTCTTTTTTTAAAAATTCGAATGTACATACACTTGTATATTATCGCTCAATTTTTAGACATTTCACATTCTCTCATCTAAAGCAAGTTTCAATGTTTTGAATCACATCGCTCTTCCTCATTACACTGGTTACTTCGTTCTGGTCATAATCGAAAGTGCCATTATTTCTTTTAAGAAAAGATTTGAAATTTATCGCAAACATTAGACATCGTATAGTTTTCTTTTTATATAATTGGAATAATACTCACAAACTGATCTATGAAAATTTTCTCAAATGTTGCAAAGTTTTACGAATTTCCAGAACAATATTGATTACATCAATTTATTTAATTAAATCAAAGTTGGCAGTCGAGTTTTGCTTTCCAGGATATATATATTAGTTGAAAATGCCCAACAATATTGTTACGATATTTTCAAAAGACCGTGTGGCGTTCAGAATATCGAATAACATCGTGGAGATGTCATTTAGTATCTCCTGCTGATAGGAATCACACTGTTACAAAAATCACACTATTGCTTTGAAAATAATAATCTACAGAAAATAAGCCGCAATGAATATCACAAGTCAGAAAACATTTAAATAGTCATTAAAAATTAAAAACGTATTGCATGATTAAAGTTCGTGTTTACTTAGAGTAATTCTAACAGTGCCTTAAAATTTTGTTTTGATAACCAAATTTTTGATAAAAATATTTTTGATTTTTATGTTCTCATAATTAGTTCTGAAAGTTGCTATCTACTCATAACTAGAATGAGTAAAAAATAAACCGTATTTGTGTTTGAAATTTATTCTGCTTTCATCTCCATTATAATAAAAATAGTTAATACTTTTTAGTGACTATATGTGAAAAATTTACATATGAAATTATTAATACATTTGGAAGTGTTTATATTTACAAGCAGTTTTTCACAGCTTGGGAAAGGAATCTAGTCCCCAAAAATGTCTAAAATTAATAACGTTTATGTTACATTAATTATTAAACGGATATATATTTATATAATAGTTTTTAAGAATACATTTTACTTATTGTAAAAAATTAAAATTTGTAGGCTAGAATTCTGAAATTTTGTATACATATATGTGTTCCTGATAATATAGCAATATTTTAATAGGTTCAGCTTTCAACTTTCGACTAATCGATTAATTTTAGTTAAGTTTTGAATCCAAATGAGAGACGCCATCTGGGAGTAAATTAGAAAAAAAAATAAGAAATACAGAATTACCAAAAAATAACCTTTCTTGTTTTAAGGTATCTACAGTTAAAACTAATTAACGAAATTAAACAAAATTTAGCAGACACATTATGGAAGGCACAAGGTGATAAAACCTGTAAAGAATAAAATCCATTGCAATATTTTATACATAAGGATAAAATCAGTAAGTTGAAAATATACTCTTAATGTGAATTCATAAAAGAATATTTTCTGTGAGTTTCATATTGTATGTCAATCATTTCAATATGTGGCATTTATTATCATTCGAACATAAACGAAATTTTGTATAATTCATTTTCTTTATAATTATTGGTGCATTCTTTGTAGATATTAATTTCAGCATTTCCGTTCTGATAGCGCCAAAATCTCTCTTATCGATAATTTTGATTACGGCTTTTTCTTTTTTAAAGTCATCTCCCTACGCCTATCCCCTCAGGGGCACCTCAAATATGGGGGAGAAAAGCTTCCGGATTGATAGTTGGTTCTCACCGTCCTGGTGGGTACAAAAATAGTGTGCGGTCAACTCCCTCCTTTCGATGATGGGACGTGCCTCCTACGGGATGAGCTGTACCGTGGTATATAATGGTCTTTAGAACTCAACCTTAATTCTCCCCAATGTTGTTGCGGCGATCGGTCATTAAGATTTTTCAGTGTATTTTCGGGCGGGTCGGAATAGTTATTTATGGTTATCTTCCCCACACCATCCATAATTTACATATGAAATTTGGTTTTATTCCACTCAGCAGGTTAAATTGCAGATGTCTCCAAACAGTGAAAATTGCTTTATGGCCAACCTATGTATTAAAATTAAAAGGGAAGAAATAATAAAAAGATTTTAAAAAAGGCTTTCATTATTGGCTTAAAAGAAGAAAATAATTTGTTATACAAAATTCGTCAATCTTAAATCAAAACATAAAAGCTTTAAAGCACTGAAAAAAAAATACAGTAAAGAAATAAAACTATAATGAATGTCCTAAGAAAAAAATTCGAAATATTTATTGGAAATTAAAATATTTTATGATTGTGATTAAGATATAAATTTTGTTACAATATTTTTTTCAATGTTCCGCACTTTTACATTTTGGTTTTTGATAAGAAAATTGTTTCAGATTTTTAAATATAATTATAAAAGCAGTCTTTAAGAAAATTATTAATTTTTTAATTCGTTTTTCAAATAGCACTATAATATTTAAGACTTGTGCGGAAGATACTGGGGGAAAAAACATAAAAAAAGAAATCAAAGTTATCGTATTTTACTTCATCCTAGCTTTCTTAAACCGGAACGGACAAAGTAGTCTCTTACTTCAGTCGGTCTTACATTGAATCATAGCAACCAGCCATGGTAACAGAAGTATTTTTCCAACCATTGTTTCTGTGGAAGTGTTCAAAAGAAAATACTTCAAATCTCAAGCCCTCCGTATTTTAAACATCTCAGAAAACAGAAGGAATTTGTCAGAAAAGGCTAATTCAGCAAATGGTGATAGAAACATCTCCATCTTCATATAAAAGAATATCTACACTTTTAACGTACGTTCAGGTATGTGTTGAGTTCGTTTGTATCTCTTCTGCTGCCTCTAATTTTAATTTCGTCTCATTTCTAAGTTCCCGTATAGAGAAAGAGAAAAGTTAAAATTTATATTTGTTTTCAAGGGATAAGTAAATTTTAATCTTTTAAAAAAATTAACGAATATGTATGCAACAACACAAATTATGACATACATTTACATTTGCATTTGATTTGACAATGCATTTGATGAATATCTATGAAGTTTTAGAAAAATCGAATATTAAATTATGGAATTTAATCTATTGAATTGTTTGGATTTTAACATGTTAAGTGTTTTTGAAATAGTATATGTGTCAAATGAAAACACGAGCGTGGTAAATTTATCGAGTAAATTTCTAATATAAAATAATGCGTTGCTTATAATATGAAATCAAGAAATAATATTTAGATACTGAAGGAACTTTATTTTGTTGCCTTTTATTTATATTTTAAATAAAAGAGCATTACGTATATACAGTGTGCTTGTTTATTTTTTTTCGAATCAGCTTTAAATTAATGTAAGGTATATCAATAAAGTATTAATTTTCCTTGCATAATCTCATTAATTCGGTTATTAATATCGTAATTATATTGAAAGTTCTTTGTATTAATTTCATAGAAACATTTTCCTCACAGAATTGTGTATATATCGAACTGTTTTTTTAAAGGTAAGATTATAAAAATTTTTCTCCTTTTATTTTAATCATTTGTTTTTAATTCTTTTGACCAGTGTTTGATATATATACTCTTTATTTTCCGATTTTAACTCCACACAAACGAACAAAAATTTAATAATGAAATTAACATGTTATAAAAGACATGCTGTAGTATTTGTAGATTTTCCTTGAATTTACAGAAGTTATTATAAAATAAAATTAGCTGACTATTTTCAGTTTCGTTTCCCTCTTCTGTTACTTAATAAATTTATAATAGAGTGGAAGGCCCATTTTCGTTTCCCCTTTAATTTTTCTTAATTCTTTATTTGTAGTGAAGAAGGTGTAAGCGTGTGTTTGCTTCGCCAAGAAAGAAGTAATACGCATAATTTCCCTTTTTTTTTATTTACACAATCTTAAAAATAAAAATGTCTTTATTTCTTTTGTAGGATTTTTGCACTATCCAAATATTTTTGTACCAAGATACTTCGAAACATGTTAATTCGGGTAAATGAAATCCTACTGCTTTTGCTCATAAGGAAAGTAAACTGTGATTGTTTTGTAACAATCGCAGTTTAATTTTTATATCTTCTAAGCATTAATTAAATCTCCATAACTGATGCTTTTTGAAAATTATTATTATATTTATTTTTATCTTAATTTAATCCATTTAACTGCTTTTTTCTTGCGTTTCATGGGATTAATAAATCACTCTACAGAAGCACTTTTATTAAACGACATGGTCCCTCTTTTCGAAATGCAAAGTGCTGTTTATATTTCGAAAAACTATTTTACTTCATTAAATCTGACTTCTCAATTCTATTCAGAATTTGTGATGAAATGTCTTGTATATATTTTGAGAAGCAATTTTACTTTGCTAAATTTGATATTTCAGATTTGTTTATATTCCGCCGTGTAATATCTTGTTAATACTTAGAATAACGACTTCATTGAATATGATGGTTCAATCTTGTTTTTATATCTCCTGATAGCATCACATTTAAATTTCAAAAATAAAATTACTTCATTAAATTTGATGTCTCAATTAGCTATACAATAGAATCTCTAATTTTCATTAAAAATGTACAAATAATATATTCATAATTGTTTATTACTCGAGACATACAACATACACATACGATATTAAAAAGGAGGAGAGTTGCAATTTTATTTAGATTTTTATCGATAGAAAATGTAACCCTTCAACCGACTGGAACGTAGAAAGTCGCTCCAACGTATCTCTTGAAAACCGGCTGGAACGTAGGAAGTTGCTTTTCGAAAACTGCTTTAAACCCGGCTGGAACGTAGGAATTTGCTTTCCACAAACTGCTTTAAACCCGGCTCCGACGTAGAAAGTCGTCAATGCTTTCCCCCTTAAATGCAATAAACGAGGTGGGTCATCTGCTTGTTAAGGACATTTTGTGGTTTTCGCTGACAGTTAGAATCTGGGTGGTCCCTCCAATTAGGGGAATGAACTCCCGAGAAGGGGAAATAACGTTTTTCGTAAGAATTCGTGATTGCAGGATCGATTGGTGATATGAGATATATACTTCATTTCTCATTTGAATATTTCATTATTTCACCACAAATTTAATATCCAAGTGAAATCTATTATACTTATTAAAGGTAGGGAATCCCTCATATTTACACGTCATAATCAGTTAATGATTGTGATTAGTTCGCAAAAAACAAGTTTAATTTTTTTTGTACTTGGTTGATGAAATATTAAAAAAGTACTTTTGAACTTTTAATACTTTTATTAAAATGCAGTAAAATATATAAAAAAAATCCTTATATAAAATTTTTTAATTTATTTTCATCCCGATTATTAAGCGAGACAAATATTTATTTATAAATGTAATTTTAACTATTGCTTAAACTTTGTATATAGATGTTGGCCAAGCATTTAATACGTAATAAAAGGCAAATCTGAAAATTTTTGGATCTAATTATTTATTTTTTACTGTTTAGAGTGAACTTTAGTAAAAGCGTTTTTAATTATTTTTATAGACGTTTTTATTTAAAGTATCTTGATAAATGTAGTTATTATTATTCTTTTTTACTGCTCAATATTACTTTTTTTGTTTCACTATTTAAATACAAGCGTTATTTACTGCTTTTTGCAAATCATATTTGTCTTTCTTTTTTGGGGGTGAGGGCTCAGGTAGAAAAAAACCCGCTTATTTTATAAATATAAAAAAATATTTTTTTATGAAATTATATTTTTAAAATATAAAATTATATTATAAATATATATTTAAAATCTCTATAAAAATCAAAGCACATTCAAATGGGAGGAAGTTTTGTGTCTTGTGATGGGCTGCAAAAAGCGTAAATGAAAAAAAATTACTTAGTAATAATAAGGACAATTAAAAAAAAGTTTAGCATATGAAAGAAAGAAAATATATTTAATAAATGGAAAACATTTATTTATATTCAACAAAATTCGATGATGAGTATGATAAAGCTTTGAAAAATAGAATTAATAAATGTATCTGTGCAATTATAATTATTGCTTTGAATTAAAACAGTATTAGCTATTTAATGAAATTAAATAAATGCATTATAGGCTGATACGATTTCTAACTGTTTGAACGTATCACAAGGCTGTGGATTCAGAACTTTTTTTATTTATGGATCTCGGTTCCTTTCAATTGTTAGTATTCGGTAAGAAAGTAAATGTGTTTCTCTATGTGAAAGTAGTTTTTCGACTTGTCCGCATTGTTAATAGAAGTTTTACGATCAAATCAAGCAGTAAAATGTCGGTAGGTTTAGTGTTAACAGTTGCCAAAGTTACGTTACAAAGAGAAGCGTTACATCTGGCGACAACAGCCTATTCAAGAAAAATTAGTGTCTCAAAATGGGTTATATAAAACATGCGCCAGGCAGATTGTACAATAGAAGTACGCAAAAAACAAGTTTAATTTTTTTTGTACTTGGTTGATGAAATATTAAAAAAGTACTTTTGAACTTTTAATACTTTTATTAAAATGCAGTAAAATATATAAAAAAAATCCTTATATAAAATTTTTTAATTTATTTTCATCCCGATTATTAAGCGAGACAAATATTTATTTATAAATGTAATTTTAACTATTGCTTAAACTTTGTATATAGATGTTGGCAAATACGAATCTTGCATTGAAAGGGAGGATATTTTCTCTTGCCAGGCATTCAGCAAGACACGAATGAATTCTTGAAAGATGTTCCGAGTAGTTCTTTTTATCTTTACCATTCTTCAAATTTATGAGTCTTGGATTTAAAAGATTAATTCATCACTCCTGAAAGCGCTGTTCTTTTTATAAAATGAACGTGGGTATTATGGCAATAATCTATGAAAAAAGGTTTTTAAGCTTTACTCTTTAATCAGTTTTAGATTTTATGTCAAACAAAGTGTGTGCTCTACTATTTTTGATTTTCATATCTATTAAATTAAAGTTTTTTTTCATAGAACATTTAAAGACGTATTTCTTAATATATTTAATAATAATTAATGACTAAGAAGTAAAATAAATTCGATTTCTCTGTTCACTAATACAATGCAAATGGGTTTTCTTACTACATTTATTTATATTCTGGTTGAAATTCGGCTATTGATCAGTTACTACTGAAGATTGTTTCCAATAGAAAAATTGCTTCCTTTAAGAAATTTATTTCCGATGCACCTCCTAAGGCCAATCCTAATAGCAATTTTCAAAAATGAGCTAAAATTTTTTTCATTAATCCTTGATTCTGCACTTGTATTTTATCTAAAGTATAACAAAACCATACCACTGAAACATACTCAGCATTAAATAATAAGTTGGATCATATTTTGATATCAATAATGGAAAAAAATTAGGTTGAAATGATAGAAGCAACAATGAAGATAATTTAATTTCATTTCCATGATGAAATATATTGATGTAAAATATACTTAAATTCGATAAATTAATATACAAATGTCAAATTAATTAATTTACTTTCCTTCGAATTACCACGGGAAATTTTAATTAAAATTTTTATTATGCTTTAAAAATTAATAATTTACGAAAATATTAGCTTTTGGATTTTTTAAAAGCTATTTGTGAATATTATTTTTGCTTTGATAAAAAAAAAAATAGTTACAGATGATAAGAAGATTTTAACATCATGAGACCCCGATGACTCATCTGTGACTAGACTACCAATAACTTGCTGCTTTACCACACCAACATGATTCTCCGACCCAATCTTTGCCAATTAATTCTATGACGCAAAAATTCACGCTTCTCTCTATTTTTCTTATATATATAAAAAATAATATATATATATATATATATATATATATATATAATAATAATATTTCTGATTTATCACAACCTTCTTAATATGTAATGTCATTGCTAAGCCACTTTTCTTCCATCCAATTTTTGTGACCGGAGGATAAGATCCTTTAAATGAAGAACTCTGCCCTTCCTCCACAGACTGGCAAAACTATTACAGATTCCTTAATATCTATAATTTGTTTTATTTTAATTAATGTGCCAAAATTTGTAGCAAGTATTTTTATTGTTGCAATGAAATAAAAACCTTATTTTTCACTCACGGGTTTTAAACGTTGCTGAAGTTATGATTACTTACTCTAGATTGTTTGTCTTTCATTTTATTGTGCATCTATCTTTTGAAATTCATATACCTTATAAATATTGCCAATGAAATTCGTTTGAATTGTTCAGACATGAAGAGCATAGAAGCAACAGTCTGAAAGGGATAATTCTTAATTGTTGGAAACATGCAGCTAAGTCTCATTTTTATCTACGAGATAATTTACGAATTTTCATTAAAACTCATAATGTTGTAACTTAATAAAATGGGTACAATTGAAATTGTGATTTCATTGATGGAGTTAGATGAAGGAAAGATTCTGTGCAATATTTGTCGCCAGAGAAATGCATGGATTTATGAAAATATTTCTGCGCTGACTATGAGTCATTTTTACTAAGATTTGTGACAAGATTAGGGATGATAGAAATTGACATTCAAAATATTCACTTATTAAAAATATGAATGAAATGAAGATTTTTTATCAGATATAAGCCTCGTGAGTAAATGGATACATTAATATATTTTCTTATTTTAGTATTAAAATTAACTTTAAAAATTTATTATTTCAACTTATTATTTTTATTATTTCAAAATAAGATGATAAGTCAAAAATACTCAAGTTAATAATATTTTCATCAACAAGTCATTAATAAAATATTCTCCTACTATATATTGACAAAAGATTATTTTATTATTTTCAGAACTGAAAAAAATGGAATAAAAAACCAAAAATCTTTAAAAAAAATTAAACCGTACAAATTTTTATTTAAAAATTTTCAATAACAGATTATATTTTCCGAAATGAATGTAGTATTTTTAAATTATTAATAACAAATCTTTTATAATTTATTTTAATCAGAGAACTCTATATTCATTATATATATATAAGTAACCAATCTAAAGTAAGAAATAGTTTGAAAACGAAACTAAAATGAAAACGAAAGCGAAACAGTTTCGAAATCGCAACAAAAAATATTACCTATTCAAGCAAAAACCAAAAATGGAACAGGTAAAAACTTCATAGTATTTAGAGAGCGCAAATGCAGCTACTTCTAAAACACAGATGAACTGATACAAAAGTATAAAAATCAAGTTAAAAGGAAAAACAAATAAACAAAATAAAAAATATATAAAAAAAGAAAGAATCCGGCCTGAAGACTTTTTCAAGGGTCACCCTCAGGCAGGGATTCAAAAAAAGGGATTTTTTCTGTTAAGGAAATTCAGACAATTACGTCTAATAATGATTCCTTCGTGACCCGAAAATCCCCTGAAATTAGGCCCAAGAGATATACCATTTTAACAGAAAGGAAAATACAAAACAACAAATTAGAAGAAAAACCACTAATAAGTAAAAATACAATAACAAAAAAAACAATAAACACCAAAATACCATAAAAAAACACTAAAGAAGAA
>JAPMOR010079989.1:173754-210190 GCA_026543865.1 Argiope aurantia | reverse complement strand
ATATATATATATATGATCATTCGAATGTATATCTTGGTCTTGGAACACTGAAATACACAGAACGTAAAAAAACTGCCTTATTCGAATTAATGAAACATTATAAATTTGAAATTAATAAGACGCTTTAAAAAATTAGAATTTGGGAAATTAAATGATCATATATTATTTTTTTCATTCATATGTTTGATTATGTTTAAAATTGCATAATTTCATTTTCAACATTCTTTCTCATATCATGTATTGAGATGCTGTCAATCAATATATTTTGAATTAGATACAAGATGGTTAGGATCATCTTTTCTTGTATACCGCATTGTATAGCAAACAAGGAGGTCGTACGAATGCAAAACCTGCTTGGTATACCTGCCAGAACATGAGGAAATGAATTTTAAATAATTTAATGAAATAAATAGATAAAATTGTGAAAGAAAGAAATATTTGATAAATATGACTAACGATTATAATGCATCTAATATAAAATTAGATGCACTATTGAAACCTTATATTCACTTGTTAAATTTACATTTGGATTTTTATGACAATTGTTTATATTTATTGAATTTCTAGACCACTGTTTGTTTCTGAATCCCTCTCTAGAACTTTGGGGCTATTTTACCTCACAGGGGGGGGGATAAGTAGTGAGTAAAAAAAAAGAAAAGAAAAAGGGGGGGGACGCTTTTCTGATTATTTTTTAATCTACTGTATATATATATATATATATATATATATATATATATATATATATATCCACGGGTTGTAATTCAAAACTGTGTAATATTTCAATGCATTCTTAGTTAAAAATGAGCATCTCTTCTTTACTCACATACTCCTATTTTAGTGCAATCAAAATAGAACATAAAAGAAAATTCAATAAAAAATCAGACAGTATTTATATTACCTGATAAAATGGATCGATTGCAGTATGACTGAATTATACAGCTGATGAGCTACGAAATGTTCGTCGTCTTTTTTCGACTTTCATATTCACATTTTTAGCGTCATTCACTTCCCCATGTTTACTGCTACATTTCTTTTCTTAAAAAAAGAAAAGAAAAATCTAAACAGTTAAGAGTGGGCGCACTTTAACTGCAACTATTCAGTGTTTGATTATTACACAAAAAGACTTTGTCATTAAGCTTTGTTTCAATTGTCTTTCAGTTTGCAGCTCTGAGATGTTTGAAGAAACTTTGCAGTTGCCGCGTGCTTCAAAAAGACATCATGAGTTTCAGAGGGGTTTATTTGCTCTTCAATTGCTTGAATAACTCTGATTACGAACTGATGCTATCCGCCGTACAAATGATAGCCGATATTTCTGCTGATTCTTCTTGTTGGGCAACATCTCGTGAATGTGGCGGAATACAGAGACTTGTAAGTATTTAATTCTGATTTTGAAATTTCATTTTGATGAGAAACTACCTATAGATATCACATTTAACCTTTTGAAAACCATGGATTACCCATGGGAACTGGAAGGTTCATGGCAGTGAAAAACGACGAAATTTCAGTTGTAAATTTTAAAAAAAATTTCAAGTAAATTTTATATACGATCTAAATTTTAGTATATATAGAAAAACTGGGCTGTTTTCATTTTGAAACAATGAGAAAATATTTATTTTTAAATAGCAAATATATGTTTTGATTGAAAATCTTCAAGTTAATAAGCATAAATCGTTGCGCTCAGAGAGAGAAAAAAAAATTCTGACTAAAAATCGTTCCAAAATTAGTATGATGCGTGATAATTCAATAATTTCATTGAACATATTTTCATTTTAATATGCTTAGAATAAAGGTGTTTAAAAGTAATGCATGTCGTACCACTTGAAAATATAAAAATCACGTGACATTTTTCATTATAAATAACCTCTTAAAAATATATTAAAGGGCATAAATAAGTACAATATATTTAACAGATGCATAATGAGTGTAAATATTGTAGTATAAGATTTCATATACTACAATATACATACATTGCATATATAAATATTTTCTTTT
Source organism: Argiope aurantia (assembly GCA_026543865.1). Taxonomy (NCBI): domain Eukaryota; kingdom Metazoa; phylum Arthropoda; class Arachnida; order Araneae; family Araneidae; genus Argiope; species Argiope aurantia. The sequence goes on along the minus strand of JAPMOR010079989.1, from coordinate 208,198 downwards.
TATATACATTGAAATGAAAAGATTGATTTTATATACATTGAAATGAAATGATTTGTTCTATGGATAACCGAAACTTGGCAAAAACATATTTTAAGGAACTGGCAAAAAACTACATTTTCCTATCATAGTGGTCCTGATAGCTACATTTAAAAAAATTAATTTATGTACTCTTGATTTCTTAAACTTATACATTCAAACTTATACATTTCTGTAATCACTGAAATATCCACTATGAGATTAAAATTGAAAAATTGTCTTTTTGAAAGTAAGTAAGTCCCTTAACTAAGGGGCCCGAACGAATTTCATGTATCGAATCGTCGTATTTTAAATTTATAATCTAAAATCAACTCATTCATGTATGCCATAATTCGATACAAAATGTCATGCAATCCATTAATATCTCAAATATTCTATGGAGTCTTTATTGAATCATTATGACAAAACTTATTTCCACAACAGACGATGACATCTAATTAGACAAAAGCGAAACCCACACAGCTAAGAGTTTTAAATACCAGAATGTTATGAGTATGTATTTTCCTTTCATAATTATTGCCCATTTTAGAAATGTAGCTAATTAATTTTAAAATTAAAATAAAAGTTTTTTTATCAGTGTACTTAAAATGCAGAAACCATTTTTTTAAAAATAAAAAAATATAAAAGGTTTTGGCGTTAATAGAAACACTCGAAATAAATTAGAATTTTAGTCACATCCCTAATGTATTTTGATTTTTAATGAATGTGCAAGGATTTACTTTATTATTTTATTCATTATGGTTTAGTTTATTTATAGTGCTGTTTCAATTTTAATGTATTTCTTCTCACTCTAGATTTTTGATATTTTTTTCTGTATTTAAGCAACATTAATAAAAATGTGTTTTTTAATTATAATTTATTATTATCTACTTTTTAGTTATTAATATATTTCATAATTCATTAATATAATTGTTATAGAATTTTCTAACCAATTTTTTTCTGAAATTCGCTACCATTTGGAATCTTTCAAACGAAATCAAAATCCAATTACAATTAGCGGATAATAAAGCTCTGAAAATTCTAAAATAATGCATTGCCATCCAGAAAACGAAACCGCATGAAAAATCACACCTCTAATACATCTGAGAATGAGGGAAAAATCGATTACGAAATTTCAACAAATATGAAAAACAAACGTTTGTTACAGTGAAACAAGCAATGTTTAGATAGTGGAGGTACCTGTGACTTCCTCGTCTCTGGTGTAGTCTTAATTTCAGAAATCCGGGAAAGCTCTTTGTGTAGTATTGTTGGGGGAAGAAGAGGAATTGAATGAAAAAGGTGATATGGAATGTAAGCAGGAAGCGTGAACAGGTGGCCCGATACAGACCCAATTCTCACACAATGTAGGAGATTCACCCCCAGCAGCTGACTTACATATCGCTTTACCTATTGTTAAGGGTAGAACAACACAAGCACTCACACACATGTTTAATGGTGAAATTATTTACAAAAGTGTATAGGGGAAGCCTTTGACCGATGTTTGGTATTAAATTTTTATCGGTTTCATTTATAAATTTGCTATTCTGTTGTGAATGTTGACCCTAACTTTTCTTACTTTTGCATTTATTACACATTTTAAAAGAATTTTGTTTTTTAAAGATTTTCAGTTATTTTTTTAAACACTTTACATGGTGGTCAATGGTGCAACATAGTGTTGTACCTCTTACCGGGAGATGTTCCTTTGACCTGGAATTATTATGAAAGCAAACATAAGTGAGAAAATAAATTTTAATCACATGAAACAATAAAATAATTATATAATTCGTTTTTTATAATTAGATTCGTTGATTTTAAAATATATTGATTATTTTTCTATTTAATGGACGAAAAAACTTTACAGTCAACATTATAGTTTGGAAAAAAAAATCTATTATCATTTTCAGAACTTTTTTTTTCTCAGAAAGTTAGCAAAAGTTCTTAGTCACTGTTTCTCTGCACTTTTGTTGGTAATTCATGGTGGATTTATTGTTTTACTTTCCCGCATACAAATTGCAAAAAGCGAAAGTATTTTAATTGTCAAAAAATTTGGCCTTTAAATCCATAAAATTCTTTACATTTCAGACCTCCCTGAGCCCGAAAAGAAAATTTTTGGAATTATGTTTCACTACCTGTCTCTCTGTTTATGGACACGATAACTCAAAAACGCTTTAATTTACACTGATGAAATTTATTGTGTGATCTTTACAACACATTTTTATATTCCTATTAAATTTTGAAGGAAGTCCGTTCCGAGGAAATTTATCTGTCTGTCTGTCCGAGTACAAGTGAAGCCAATAACTTTAAAATATAAAAAGCTAGATAAGCAAAAATTTTTAAACCTTTTTAGCATTTAAAATGAAAATCAGTATCAAATTTTAAACCCATTTCATCAAGAAATTGACCGTCTATCTGTCTGTACATTTGAAAACATATGAACGCGATAACTCACAAACAAACGCAACGACTTAGATAAATGAAATTTGATGTTTGACCTTATTACTTAAGTTGTAATTCTATGACAAATTTTGGCTTCATTCAGTTGGTAAAAAAGCAACCAAAATGCCTACTTGGGTTTTTTCACTATACTATGAAGCACGTAACACTCATGTGCAGGATACTGAAAATAGAAATCTCTGCACTCCCGACGTTCACGGCCTAGTCCAAAGTTCACAATTTTTATGCAGGAACTAATATAACATCTTTCTTACAGTGTATGCGAGGAAGTGTCGGGTCAAACCACTCCCTCTGTTGTTGTTTTTTTAATTGGCAACTGCAGATCCAAGTCAAATGTATTGCTGAAGTAGTAACAGTAAATATCAAAGTGTACTTAGCTATATAAATTCTTGTTTTGTGAAATTTTTCTGGTTGGGTCATGTAGCCTAAGTGACGTTTGTAAAATAATCCAAAGATCAAACTACTTAGAATCAAGATAATGCACGTTCCTGCATACCTCATTATAACTGAAATAGGCTTAAAACTCCGAAATACTTTAATTCTGAGTTAGTTTCCAACCCACACAGGAATGAAAATTTTATTCCGGACTCCCAGAATATGTTGCCACCACTGATTATTATATTTTACCTATTCATTAAAGAATTTTTTCAATATATCATATGATCAAAAGGTAAAATAAAGATGGCATAAACATATTAGCAACAATCTCACAATTTGAGAGAATCATACTTTATTAAGTATACCTCTAGTTTAATCTAAATAAGATGTATTGTATCTCTGACCTGGTTATAGGTACTATATAGTACAGTTTCACATTTAAACTTCTATTATTCGATTTTGGTTAGGAAAAGATAAATCATAATTTGCACAAAATAAGATTATCAGCTTTTTGCATTATGTATTTACTAATAACGTTTCTTATTAAAATCTCAACATTTTAGGAAGCAAAAAATAATTTCTGTAATGCTTACTTTTCAATGGTGAAATCAGATAAATACTTTTATTCAACATTGTAAACATTTCTTTCAAACATTAACTAGGTAAACTAAGCAATTTTTGAATTATCTTTGTACTAAGTCCATACATTTCCAAATTTTGTCACTAGTTGCCAGCACAAATTAAATGGTCATAGATACAATCGATCAAAGGCACAATACTTTCATTACTGTACAAGGAAAGAGTATGAAATTATGCATACGTGAGAAAAGGAATGCATATAGCGCCCCCTACTCCATTTGACTGTTATTCATAACACAGAAAATGAGTTTGTAACATATATATATATATATATATATATATATATACACACACATACACATACACACAGGGTTTTGGTGAATTAGACAGACAAATTCAGAAGGGTGATAGTAAGCATCAAGAGGATAAATAATGACCATACAACATGGGGTCCCAAACGAGGTTTAGTAGGTGAAAATCGCAAGAATATAGAAAGTCGGAGAACTTTTGGAAACTGCAAAAAATAATAAAATAAAAATAACAAATGGAGTTTCAACTATGAATTTTTTTAAAGTGAAAGCACATTCTTAGAAGTGTTTTTTTTTTCTTTCATGTAGGTAACATGCTCATTTAATGATCCAAAGGGTCGTAAATTACTGAAAACGAAAAAGTAGTTTAGAACTCATATTTGCAAAAATATTGAATCTTGAAGAAAAATAAAAGCTTGAAAATGTAAGGAATTTTATATTCTATAATTTGATATAAGCGTTTAGTGTGAGAACTGGGTAGTTTTAAAGATATTCTAGAAAAACTAAACTGGGAACCAGAATATATCGCTGCAACATCAGTACCGTTATTCGCAGAGAGCGTTGTCAAATTCGAAAGACAAATTCAGAGCAAGGATAATAGGCATTAAGTAGATGCAAAATTACCAGAAAATATAGGGTCTCAGGTAACACTTTTCAATGAAAATCGCAAATCGGGTGGAGTTCGCACGCTGGATGCTTGATGCCACACAGGAAGATGCACACTTTTCTGCTAGAGTTTTATTCTCAGATGAAGCCTGCTTTACGAGAGAAGGTGTCTTCAACACGCACAATGCGAATATTTGGTCATTTGAAAATCCCCACATCACTATTTCGTCGAATGTACAATACGTTTGATATTAACATCTGGGCAGAGTCTCTTATTTGAATCGTGTCTTCTGCCCGAATGCCTCAGCGGCACAAAGTACCTTGTTTCTTGCATCACGTTCCTTCGGATTCACTACAGGAAGCACCTACAACTGTACGCCAGAACATTTGGTTAGTGCATGATGGAGCACCAGCATGTTTTAGTTACATTCGTGAAATCTGACTTGTTGTTTGAAAATGAAGTTTAAGGACCATCAATTCTGCAATGCTCATTAACTAATACTTACTCGCTGCTTTTATTTTTCTCGAACGCATGAAAATTTTACATACAAGAAGGCTTCTTCTTGATTACCTTGCTCTTAATCCTTGCATTCATAGGGCGATTCTCTTCGCCAGACTCATTGTCTTTTCGGCGTCTGCTTTTGCGATTTTCTCTGAATAAACAGTACCTACGACCTTATGTTTTCTGGTAATTTTTCATCTTCTTAATGCCTATTATCCTTGCTCTGAATTTGTCTTTCGAATTTGACAACGCCCTCTGCGAATAACGGTACTGATGTTACAGCGATGTATTCTGGTTCCCAGTTTAGTTTTTCTAGAATATCCTTAAAACTCCCTAGTTCTCTCACTACACGCTTATATCAAGTTATAGAATATAAAATTCCTAACATTTCAAGCTTTTATTTTTCTTCAAGTTTTAATATTTTTGCAAATATGAGTTCTAAGTACTTTTTCGTTTTCAGTAATTTACGACCCCCTGGATCATCAAATGGGCCTGTTACCTACATGGGGAAAAAAAAATTAAGAGTGTGCTTTCACTTAAAAAAAATCATAGTTGAAACACCATTTGTTATTTTTTTTATTAATTTTTTACAGTTTCCACCAATTCTCCGACTCTATATTTTTGCGATTTTCACCTACTAAATGTCGTTTCTGACCCCATGTTGTATGGCGATTCTTTATACTCCTGATGCCTACTATAACCTCTGTGAATTTGTCGGTCAAATTCGGCAACACCCTGTATATAAACGTATATTTTGTCTAATTATTGAAACTACGAAATAATAGAATGTCAGCAATTAAACAATGCATATTCTGCTTTTGCTCAAACTTTAACGTAACACCCACTCTAGTTCAAAGCCTGATTATAATAAAATTTTTAAGAAATATTTTTTAATTTGTTATTTTCGATTTATTTTAACTTAATTCAACTTAAAATCACGACATGAGTACACGACTTTCTTAAACAAGGTCATACAACTTCCCTGCCGTCAGCCTGTGACCTCAGCAAAATGGACTGAAACGCGACCTTCGAAGGTCGCGGTATAGTTCTTTCGAGTTGGCGGCTGCGCGACTGACCTTCAGTCTCAGACAGGCGAGTATATTTTCTGAGAAGGATAGAGAGGAATGTCGAGAAAAAAGTATTTCGGTTGTAATAAATACTATTATGTTGAGCTCAGTGTATTTTTTTCTACTTGTGTACAGAGCATTGTTGACAAATTTAGTATTATGAAAGAGCGAAACACAATCAGATTTGGCAAACTTTCATTCATGTCCGTCCAGCGGCGTAACAAGAAAAAATGACGCTCAGAAGTACGATATGATTTTTTTTTGTCCCTATTCATAGACATTATAGATTTAAACGGCGATGGTTTGGTGTAATTTTTCGTCTTTTCATCATTAATTTTCTCTTCATGGCGTCAGGGGTATCTATACCCCCTTGCCTGCCGTCGCTACCCCACGATGTCCTCTCTTATAAAAATAGATTCAATTGATATTACGCATGCCTTATGTCACATTATCAGAATCAGGCTGTTAAATTAAAAATATCATGAATTTTTAGGATCAAAATATAAAATATATTTAAATATTTGTAACCTAAAAAAATGTTTTAAATCCCTTTTTGCCACCTCTTGCCAGTGGGTGTATTACTTTTATTAATTTAAAATACCAATAACATCATAAGGATGAGGCGAAGATAGAGCTATTTTAAAAAGATATATATAAAAAACTTTGTTATTTATTTGAAGGGGAAAAAAAAAGAATGAAAAAAAAAACTTAATAGCTGTGCCGTTACGCCTTCCACTACAACCCTGGTCTTTATCACATAACTAAGGTTCAAAATTATGAGGTCCATCCCCAAATGATCCCAGAAATATATCAAAATATGAATGAATTTATAGTTTTCTTTTTCTGAATAAGTTAGGATGAATTCGAATGAAAAGATTGCAGGTTCAAATCACGACTTGGTCCTTAACTAGTGTTATTTAGAAAATAGGTTATGCGGGAGCAGATTTTAACAGAATTTATGCATTGCGATCGAGATGACTACGGAGAAATTTCCATGACCATCCGTTCGTGAAATGTGGTTTCCCTTTAGAAGTACACGAATGCACTATTACTAAACTGAATTTATACTTTATGGGTCCTCTAATCTTACGTGACAAAAAAAAAAAAAAGTTTCTTCTTGCTATCAACAATTGGATATTTGGATATATTTCGCTTGTCTACTTATCAGGTGAGATCAATAGCAAGATCAGCTGTAGTACTACTCAGTTTCAGTAGAAACAATTTATTTAGATTTAGGGATCAGTTCAGATATACAACTTATCATTTTTGTGTAATTGAAAATTTCGAAATCGTCAATCATAAAGTGAATCTTTTCCATTTACGATCATTTCATGTTTCATTATAACTAAAATAGACAACGTTTGTAAATTATAAGTGTTCGCATTTAAGTTAAAATTTTGAATTTGAGTCTCCCGGATATACAAGTACAAGCATCTAAAAATGCAGCTTGTATGATATAGCATGAAAAGCAGACTACAGTCAGTAAAAACAGCATCTCCTCTATTTTTTCAAATATAATCTAACATTTAGTGTTTCTTAACATCATTTTTCATGAATAACTTTAGCGTTCGTTTTTTACAGATAGATTTGTTAAGTGCCCACCAAGTAAAGCTAACCTGTACTTCACAGACCACCAAAAGTGAAAATTTGAAATTGAAGCTTACTGTAGCACAATATGCAGCCAAATCTCTGTCCATTCTTTATAAAGATGAGGAAAACCGAAGTGTAGCGAGCACACCAAGTATCATTAATGTGTGCCAATTTTGGATTAGAAGTAGACATCAAAATGTCACCATACCAATTTTAATTTTATTGCAACATCTTTCTTTAGAGGTAAGTATGTTACTTAATAGACAAGTGTATCAATTCTTGCTAATTCCTTCAGATGACTCCACCAGCTTTTACAAAACCAAATTTTAAATTAACCCTTTGCACTCGAGAGGCGACTCATGGTCACCATTCAAGACGGTGCATCATTTTGACGTTTTATCTATTTATTTTTCAATTTTGATTGTTAAAAATACTTACAGAATGGTAAAAAGATATAAATGGTATAAAGATTTTTCGGAACAATAATCAAACCCATGTATTATGTGAATAATTTCGCATCGGATTACTTTTCCGAGTGCAAAGGGTTAATTCAAAGATTTTAAGCAACCATCTTTTGAATAATTAGAAAATTCTCTGACAAATACAATTAGTTAAAATATTCCTATAATTTTTAAAATTTTTACTTAATTAACATTTGCTGATATCAGTAATTGGGGTAATATTAATTGATGATTCACTTACGTTAAATAGCGAATGAATAAACATCTTGTAATGTGTCAAAAAATTATTTTTTCAACTATAATTAACAATAGTTTAATTAAATATAAATGCAATATTTGCTAAAGTAAAATGTTTAATTTTCAAACTGAAAATAAAATTTAGAGAGGTTCCAACCGATTATAATTTCATATATCCTAAGATAAGAAAATAAGCCATAACGTTAGTTATTTAAAAACCTTGTTGAAATGCTCCAAATAAATATGCTTTCTTTTCTTTCTTTATTCTTCTTTCTCTCTTACCATCTAAGAAAATCTAAGAATTGGGCCGAAACACAATGGTTTGGAGGCCCTCAAATTTATGTATATGACTTACATTTGATGTCAGAATCCATGATTTAATAGGCTCTGCTATAAAGCATCTCTAATATGATACTGATTACACCGTTTGATAAAATTAATAAAATGTTTTTTCCCACATAATTTAGGTATCGTTCAGAAAGCAAGTCAACGTTTCTGGTATGATTCTTGATGTCTTGCACCATTTACGATCCACAGACATAGAATTAAAGCAGGCAGCGGCGGATCTCATTCTTATAGTAAGCTTTATACAATAAACTGAATTTCTCATGTCTCCATGCACAAATTTTTTAATGTTTTATCAAAAAGTGCAAGAGTGTATATATACTCAATGTGAATGACACAGCAACTTTGTATGAGTACGGTGGCCTGTTAGTAAGGTCTCTGCTTCGGCACCGAAAGATTCTAAGTTCTCTGATCTATCACAGATTCGTCGTGTATATGAATTTGATGCACGTAAATTCTGACCCCGAGAATCAATTACTTTTGGCGTGTTATGGGTTCGAACTGCGTCTGCCGGCTGAAACGTTGTCATAGTTATTAGACCAAGGTTTAAAATTATGTAGTCTGTTCTAAAATTCCCCTCTTGATATTTCAAATTGAAACATTAATATAATTAAACTAACCAGAATAAGTTTAGTTATATTAACGTCCCGTTTTAAAGCAACAATAGGGCTATTTTGGGACGGACCTCGTAATTTTGAACTAAGGTCAGATGACGAAGACGACACCTGAGCTGGTACCCTCTCTCCAAATTTTCACACCACACCAGCGGAAGGACGTTTAGCCCCAACGGATTTAATGTGCATCACGATCACTTACACGACAGTTCCTGGGTGAAATCGGGTCTCGAACCTGAAACCCTCCGGTCCCGAAGCCAAAACTTTGCCATCAGGCCACCACTGCCCCGCTGCCCAGAATGAGTTTATATGAATATATTGCCATTTACAGAAATTGCAATATATAGACAGTTATTTAATTAATTTGAAATATTAGCCTAAAATATATAAGTCTGATTCTGATAAGTCTAATTTCTGATATTTAAGGCCTATATCATACCCATAATGAAGATGAGATTTTTTTCCAAATAAAACCACACTCACGTTAATTGATATGAAATTTGCTAATTTCTAAGCATTGGGTTTTTCAAAAATTTTATAATAAAGAAAAAGCCAATTATCGCATTTAATTCAATCTTGTTTTCAAGCCTTTGAATTGTATTCAGCAAGTATTAATATTATAAAAAACTGTAATGGATGGTGCAATTAGTTTAAAATACAGTAGACATCCGCATAACGCAACTAAAATGTCATGCTTAGAATGAATGCGCATCATAAGGAATAATTGGTGATTTACTCTCAACTGTAGAGAGAGTACGGTTTTCCCTAAATATGCAAGATTTTCAAAAGTACATATTCACAAAAGGGTACATTTTTTTAACCGCTTTGTATGACAGTCTACTTATTTTTTCAGATAGAATTGAATAATATGCATTCAAGCTCATTCCTTATAAAACTTCAAAAATCATATCGTGAAGGATATTAACAAAACTTATTGCGATATATAATCAGCGAAAGTGGTTTTCCAAACGCCTCTCCCATACTTTCTAATAAAGGTATTTCTTCCCCTCCCCCACTCAGCATAAAATTGTGGACCTTCGACAAGACCGTGAACAAAACCAGCGTTTAAATTTTTATTTTTCAGACATGAGAGTTTTGTACATTATAGTAAAGTGTATATATATATATAATATGTAAAAAAACCGGTAATATCCGCATTGACTGAATGATATTGGCGAACAGTAATTATGAAAGATGTATCTTTGGTGTGAATCTAGCGAGAGATCTTGGACAATTTGTTTTGACGATTAATCGGTGACATGCGGTTAATACGCAAGAACCAAACATGGAATATTCATTTTAGGCTTCCTTTTTTTTCGACCGATTTAAACCAAAATTTGATATGGAACAACAATTGTATTCACTAGATCACTTAACAGATTTCACTTATTTCAGTCCTTCGTTTTTGAGTTATTGGTTTCATATGCATGAGAAATTACACACGGTCACACGTTCAATCCTTTGAAATATTTGGATTAAACCTTAATGAAAATCTGCATTTTCGATGCTAAAACTGTAATCCAAATTTCATTTACCTAAGTTGTTACATTTCTGAAATTATCGCGTCTGCAGAAGGAACGACAGACACTCAATCTCACGAAGGATTCAATTCCAAATTCAAGGCGATTCTACAATTTAGGTGCCAAGCTTGTGTACCAAATTTTATCTATCTAATTCTTTACGTTTTGTAGTTATCGTGTTCATGTGTACTCGGGAAGCCGGATAAAATGGAATTCATCCGAAATTTGATAGAAATCTACAAATTTGGTATAAAGATCATGTACTGCATTTCATTCGACTAACTCAAAGCTATCGTGTTCAAAGGCGGACAGATAGACATAATTCCAAAAATATATTTTTCGAACTCAGGGAGGTCGGAAGCATGAAGATTCGTGAAAATCGCTGGTTGGAATCATCTAACGATTCAAATATTTTGTATACTTCGCATATCGGAAAGTAAAAATGTTTGAAATTTCATCTGTTTAAGGGGAAGAAAAAATAAATGCACGTTTCATTCAAGTTAATGGCGAAATCGGAGGGTGTAAAGAAGGTCGTAAAAAGCAAATCCAAACTATTTTATAGCCGTTGTTGATTAGTTTTGATTTATAGATTAAAAGTGTCCTTAACCAATCGCAAACAACTGAAGAGCATCGAGTTGAAAGCGAAGTAACTTTGGATTTATTAAAAGAATTTTTGCTTAATCTATAAATAGATTAGAATGTTGGGCGATTCTAGTACAGTTATATAGTATACAAATATAGAAAATGTTTCTAATTTTAAATTTTTTGCTGGAATAATAGTTATATAATTTTTTTAATAAATATAGCATAATATATTTATCTTACCGATATTCTTTTAGTTAACAACATGAAGCATTTTTCCTGTATCAAAAAATTAATTAAAAATATTGCCGCATTGAAAGCAAAGGCAGTCGACTCTCCATGGCCGAATGGTCATAGTACTGATCTCATAATCACGAGATTGTAAGTTCGAATCCCCGCTAGGGACATTGCGATTCACAGTTTGTGTAAATATTTAATTCCTTGATTTTATGTTTCCCTTTATTTCATGTTCCAGAAGATTCTGGACATTTCTTTAGTTTAGCAAACAAGTGTTCTGGACTTTTCTCACTGTCTCCAGAAAAGTATTCTGGAACTTTCCCTGTTAGTGTAAAAGCAAAAGATTTGTCAGTCACTGTATTCTCAGTTCTGAATTGAGTTAATAAATTGGTTTAGCTCCACTTCTTGTGCGTGTCATTGAGTTCCACACTAGAGTACCTACGTGACAATATATTAAATTCAACCACAAAAAAAAATCAATAGATCAAGTTTTTTAATTAACTACCACTGTTTTCAGGTCTGATAAATTCTTGTTATTTTTTGTTTCTGTAAATAAAAACATTAAGTTAATAACTGCTACCTAAAAATTTCAAAAATATTGAAAAAGTGTAGCTTATTTAAATTCACATCCTATTCGAAATCTACACAAGAACTATTTTGGGATGGTAATCACATTTCTGGGAAATGGTCAGATAAGAAGGAGCATAATCACTCTCCAAATTTCCACGCCATGTCAAGATGAAGATGTTTAAACTATGAAGGCAGTTTAAAATAAATAATTCTTAAATACATTAAAAATCTTATGGAATCAGATATAGAACCTGCAATCATCTGATTTTGAAACCGAATCCTTACAACCAGAAAACCACTGGCTCTTTAAAAATGTTAAAAAAGAGATTAGATTTTTAATTATAGTGAATAGAAATCGAATATGTAGTTGGAAACATTACTACCTCGCTTGGACTGATTTGATTCAAAATACAATGAATAAAATATACAGTTTGAAATAGTACCACCTTGATTGAAAATTTTGGTCCTAAATATAGTAAATAGAATAGAATATGCAGTTTGAAACAGTATCGCTTTGATTGAGCATTTTGTTCCAAAATATAGTGAATAGAATATAGTATACAGCTTGAAATAATATTGCTTCGATTGGACCAATCTGGTCCAAAATACAGTGAATAAAATCACACATGCATTTTGAAACAATACTTCTTCGCTTGGACCGATTTGGTCCAAAATGTGTAAAGCAAACCAGAAATCCTTCGATACCTAAACCGAATTATTTAGTACCAGGAAACCTCTTATCTCAAATGCTAAGATATTTTATCAATGTAGTAAGAATCAAATATGTAATTAGACGAATGCCTCTTCTCTTGACAGATTTGGTCAAAATTTTGGAATACATTTATGGTTTGCATTTGAAAACCACATACCAACTGTTTTTTCTGGTTAGTCCTAGTTTCTTTCCCCCTAATTTTCCTTATTAGTTAATTGCGATTTTAAGTTACCATATTAATATATAGACTTTTGGTGGATTTTATCCAAAATAGATACATCGATAAAAATCTCACAAATTTCTCTATTTTTAATTAGTAACATATGTTGCATTTTATCCATGTACTATTCTCCGTTGTTGAGCTATTGTGTTTTCGTATACATAGATGAACAGAAAAACATCCACAATTTCAAAAACTGATTTTTCGTACATATGGAGCTCTTAGACTTGGAGATTCTTTCAAATTTTAGAAAATCGTTTACTGCTCAATTTTATGTACTTCGTTTACAAGAAAGTAAAAATCCATTGCATAACTGATAAGGAAAATTTACATTTATCATTACATTTAAAGATTATATTTGAAAGAATTTTGAAGTGAATTTTGTTTTGATTGTAATAACACACACTATTTCGCATTAAAAAAGACCTGTATGGTCTTTTTTTGTATAAAAATGCATTCTTTTTTGTTTTATTCGATTTTGTGAGATTTTTTATGCCTAAACTAAACTAAAGAACATTTTTTAAGATATATGCAGCAAATTTACTTCATTATGAAGGTTAAAATGTTCTTGTTATTAAACACTGAAACTAGTTATCGAATATTGATATTTCTTTCTTACAGTGTGCGGATGATCAAAGTACATTCAAATGTTTCTATAAACAAGAATTTGTTGCAGAAGTTTTCCAAATGCTGTGTTCAAGTCATGAAAATGAAGCTCTTATGATTTCTCTATCTGGAATCATTTGGAAATGTTCACAAATAAAAGTTTGCGTTCAACAACTTGAATGCTTAAATGCTATGCCAGTCTTCACCCAGTTGTTGGAAAATCAGCCAGTGCAGGTAAAATTTCCTTTTTTAACTTCTTTTTTTACTTTTGACTCGATAGAACTTTCTCGTGTTCATATAGATTGTCTGACATGAGCATGGAATTTTATAGAAGAATCTCTAGATTTCGAGTCCTAACAAAGATGTCACTAAAATTCTTATATTTTCTGGAATTTTCCTTTTTTTTTTACCAAAGTCGCCAAAATCATTGGTCTAGCGTCCATTTGTAAATCTCTTTTCAGCGATTACGCTTCCATTGCAAGAAAGCAATATTATAGATTAATAATAATATCAAAACAATTAATACAGTAAAATTAAGTTGCATTATGACAATAAAAAATACACATGAACGTTATTATTCAGAAAACACCACTGATGTAATGTTCTAACAGTAATTTCTTCTTGAGAAAAATTACTACGAATTATATATTAATCTGGGAATTCTGTAGAGTGGTTCGATCGGCGACAAATTATGGAAAGTGCTGAATGGAATAATGTTATTTAAAGTGAACCTAAAGTTTCAAGAAATATTTCTCATTATATCCTTCCTAGTTTTCTTAGTTTTTAAAATAAATATGCCAGAAAGATCATGTGCAAGTGCATTGGTTACTTTTTGGTACAGTCTGTTTCGAAACAATATTGAAACAAACCTTTTATTATTATTATTATTAATACAGGTATGTTGAAATTTGTTGATTATTTATGAGAAAAGCTCTCGTACCGGCTGAAAAGCAACCTCTAGGTTCTCATTTGATAATATATAAGAAAAAACATCAAGTACTACTTTTTTATTTAACTTATCTTACTCGTTTAATGCAATTTCACTGCTTCAAATCAAATACCAAGATATTAAATATCTTAAAAATCTCTATTATTTTTTAATGGAACCTTGTGTATTGAAAAGATTGTCCCAAGTTTAGAATCATTGAGCTAATAAATAATAAATGATATACCAGATGAATAAATTTGTTATTTATTTCATCCCGGTATTCATTACAATTAAAACTGTTTTCTTGGTAATTTTTTTAGGTGAAAGCCTACATTGTTGGAACGATTGGAACATGCTTTAAAAATCCAACGTTACGAGATATGATAAAGAAAACTAATGGAATTGAAATAATGGTGAGCTTTCTGCAAACGACTTATACACCATTAATAGTCAACTTGAACGATGCACTATCAAATGGTTCCGAAGATCCAGAAATTTTAGCGTAAGTTTAAAAAAATATTTTTATTAAGTATTGTTACTGTGGATGTTTTATTGCCTCAGATGCTAAAGGAATTCTTTTGAGTAGTAATTATCCAATTCTGTTTCTTCTATACTTATGAATATGATAAGATAAAATTTTGCGTTATAAATGAATTCGTTTCTATTTTTGAATAAAACAAAAGAGACTAAAATCGAAGAGATTTTTACCCTCGCAAAAGCTTAAAAGATTTAAAAGTGGATTACTTCAATAATTTCCAGTCGATTTTTCTTGATGATTCATCTCTTGCGACGTATGTTCCTATTTAAAATTTCTGTAAGAAAACGAAATCTCTCAATAACGAATTAACAATGGCTGATAGATTACGATAAAAGATTCATCTTCGTCCCAAGAATGAATAGTTTTAAAAATTATCCCACAACAAGACATCGGGTGATTGTTAATATCTTAAAAATCACATTTCTTATTTTAGTATTTACCTGCAAAGAAAAGATTTGATCAATAACACTTCCATTAGCAGAACGAAAAGCAGATGAAGGTTCGGTCTGTTAAAGAAACTTTCATCATAGACCGAAAAGCAGATAAATATTTACTTAGAATTTAAAGAAAAACACTTCAAATACGTTTCAAAAGAGTTAACAAGACTTCATCATGAAAAAGAAAATGAAAAGATGCTAGTTTGATTCAGAAATGTATGTAAATCACTAGTTTATACAGTAGAACATGGCGGCTAATTTGAATTTTTCTCTGATCCTTTGAATATAATGTTAAAATACCATCTGAAATACAACTTAATTTTCGTTAGTCAAAGATAAAACTAAAAGTTGCACGCTTTGTATTTCTGTACTGTTACCATTGGTTAAATAAATTCTCATTTATTCAAAAGTTTTACCGTATTCTTTTTCTTTCAATTTTATTTATTTATTCCCTTAAAAAATATCTACTTTGACCTAAATAGCTATCTTCAACAATTTATAAGCTACTCGAAACAAAGGCAAACAAAGTTATTATTCTTTTCCCAATAGAACAAGTTGGGGACATTACTGTAGATGTAATTCTAAAAATTTTCCAAAATAGCCTTAATATTGCTTTTCAACGGGGCGTTAATATAACTAAACTAAATTAAGCCTAAAGACAGAGTTGAAGGTAGAAAAAATATCAGTTAAGTATAAAAATGATGAGAATAATGGACTAGTCATCATTTAAGGCAAAAGAGGGACATGAAAAAAAAATTAATATCAAAGGACACATTGAAGCATTCAACAACATTCAATAATTAGAGTGTAAAATATACCTCAATATAATTTTTTATAATTTGTCAAATGAAGCCAGTTTAGAAGAAATACTAGCAGCCTTCAAGCCTCATGTTTGGGAATACGAGATTAAAGGAAGGCAAATTTCTTGTCCACATGTCGTAGAATTGAAAAGAATTAAATAAAATCTCAATTAATTGGAACATGACAAAGGATTTTTCCATATGAAGAAATGCAATATATGCCATATCTTCGCGTATAGTGCAAAATACTCTAAGAACAGAACCATTTTGCGGATGATGCAGAGAATACCCAATTTACACATGTCGAAGCACCCAATCCTTCTGTCAGCTTCAAAATCAGCTTCGCACAACCAACGGCGACTGATATTGAATTTTTCGTTCGGGGTACTTCGGTCGCCGTGTCTGTCAGTATACTTTCATTTTGTAACTGGTCAGTCACAAGTGACTGACTTTTCGTTTAAGCCACATCAGTCATTGTTGACTAACATTATAATTTTCGTTCAGATTGTGTTAGTTATTGTCTATTGATGGTACGTATTTAAAAAATTATATTCCTTTTATTCTTTTGATAAATTTTAATCTGTAGATCACCAAATAATGTACTTACAAGGATGCAATTTCTTATCGCAAATTTATATATTTAGATATCTGGTTGTCAACGTATCAAAGAAATCGGTTATCTTGTGCTAGAGAAAAAGGACTCCAAAATAGGCTTGGCGCATAACGTGTTAAATGGGCCCGATTCGATGTTCATCATAAGCCAACTCATCGAAACTGCCGAAGCTATTAGGGAGAAACTATTACCAGTAAACGAGATTACTGCAGAGCGACAAAATATTGCATACCAAACATCAGCCAATACACTATACAACCAACGGGAAATAATCAAAACCTTTTTCATCAAACACCAAGAAAAACTTAAAATACTCCATGCTAATAATCTCCAAATAGCAAAAATTCCAACTGCAATGTTGGGAAAACGACTAAGAAGCTCTTCCCTGACATCGGAAAAAAAAGAAGAAGAAGGAAAAAAAAAAAAAAAAGAAAGAAAAAAAAAGAGGAATTAAAATATGTTGAAAAATTTGGCTATGAAATAACAGTAAAACAATAAAAATAATAAACTGAACTCGCAAAAATCCAATATTCCTGTAAAATAAGGCAAACTGTGTAGAAATTAAAATCCACACTGATCAAAAATGCTCCAGCTTCATTTTCTTCTATTTCTCACCCTGCAGTAAGAAGAAAATTAATAAAGCATCCAACTTTATTACATCAGTAAGTAAAGAATAATTCTTATTTCCAGGGAAAGATCTAAACACAAATAAAGTTTGAATTACAATTATGATGGTTTTAGAGGTGGAGCAATTGCAAACTTCATTTCAGGACAGAAGCTTTCATATACTACATATTCAAGATGCACTTCCAAATTTCATGCAAACAAGTATTAAAAGATAGCCTTTAGGGTTTATCAAAATAAATAAAATAAAGAAACAAATAGATAAAAAAATGAAGTATCGAATTTTAATAAGGCTCAAAAGTTGAATTTTTGCATGCTAATTGTCAGAAAAATATTTAAAAAATTATACTTTTAATTTTTATTTCACACAAAGAGCCTAAAGTTTGTAAAAAATAATAAATGAAGCGAAAACGTATCCTTTCACCAAAATGATACAGATTACGATTTTCTTTGTTTGTTTATCATAGTATTTAAGTTCTTCCTTTTAGATATTTGATGTCAGAAAATTTTTATTTACAAATATTGTGCTACTTTTAAAGTTTACATAAAAACTCAGTTTTTTAGAATTTAGGTTAAAAAAATTTAGGTAAACAATTAACCGTTTTGTAAAAGCTGCTTTTGGGACAGAAAATTGTGTAGTCAAAGAGGCATTTTAGGCACATTCCTAATAACAACTGAGAGTCTGGGCTCTAAGTTTTCATCGAACCCGATCAAACTTTCAAAGATTATGTTCTAAATCTTTGCCCAGAAGAAGAAATCCGAGCTTGTTAAATCTGGTAAACAAGGTGGCTAAGGAAGATTCTCATATTAGTAGCTGAATTATCTTGAAGTATGTGCATTATCACCGAAGTAGTTCTGAGATATCTTTTTCTTTCCACATTACACAAAGATCCAGGTTTTTCATAGTGTTTCAGGTGAATGCGTTGGAATTTTTGGCAATTCGGTAATTGCACACTCGAGGATAATTCGTTCTACATTCATCGAGTAGCTTCTCTGTTTCTCTTCGGAATCATATAATTCTTGTTGGCAAACTAAGTATTCGTTACCATACTGCCTGAAGTATTGGGACCAACTTAAACTGCCATTTCGACACTTGCATTCCTTTACCAATCTCCTATTTCCATCCTGTCTTCCAGCCTTCAAATTTATGCAAGATATTTCAAAATCATCCTTTATGATATAACACGTATTGAATAATAAGATGTTCTGCATAAATAGATATTACACTTCCAAGTTAACACTAATTTGAAACAATTCCAAACAGAATTTGCTATCGTATCATAAGAAGTGCTGTTGATGTGAATTGTTTATTTTTAGTCAGTACCTTCAATTGGATGCTGTCCAACTTATTTGGTCGTGCCTGAAAAATTCTGATTTTCAAGTACAGTCGAGTGCTGCAACTGCATTATGCACTATTCTGAAAAATATGAAGGTAACATTATGAACTATTTTCTTTTAAGAAGAAATAGACTTTAAAACACTATTTCTATTTAACAAAAATGTAATTTAATTATTATTGCGCACTTTAATGCTAGAAACCTGCGTAATAACATATTTCTTTGTATATTAAGATTCATTGTAATTAGAAAAAGACGAATTTCTTTATCTCGGAAATTTTAATTTCTAAACTTTGTTCAAAGAAAAATAGCCTTATCATGATAATTACATAAAACAAAAATTTTACAGTAAAAAAAATATTTTTAAATGAAAAAATTAAATCTGTCCCTGATGTACATATAAACCATATAAATTCAAGAAAGTTTTCAATTTTAAATAAATTTGTGACTAAGGATTAAGTCTTTCAATTGATATTTTACATTACAAAAAGTAACAAGTAACCAAAAATGCATTTAATTTTCAACAATACAGAGAATAAATCTATACTTCAGATGTACAAGACTCTCTGCCCTTGATTTTATTTAAATAGTACTTAATAATTTATTTAATAGTATATGTACTTTTTTTCATTTACCCAAAAGTATTGAAAGTTTCTTTCCACAGCAATAATTAGAGAAGTTTCATGCTTTTCAAAGATCTCTAAATCCACTCTTCCAATGCAAATCAAGCATATTCAATATGCTCTTTGTTAAATTTGTCAATAATTGACAAATTTATTATTATAATACAATATCCTTTAATTGTATTATATAATTATAATATTATATAATAATAATATTATATAATTATAATACATCCTTTATATACCTCCTAGATGCAGAAATTTAGATGAAATTTAACTTTCTATCTCGAAATTTTGAATTTAAAAAGAAGTATTCTATGTAACTTGAAGGATTTTCTTTTGAACTGCGTAATAAAGCCTCCAAACAAATTGCCTTCAAACATTTTATAACATTAAGGAAAACATTATACACCCAATATATGTAATTTGTAATACGTGTTCTTCAGATATCACAGATGTAATCAACATCTAACATGTGTATCAATTAGCATTCAACCTTTTTTCTTAATTTAGCCGCTTTAGATCCACTTACTCTTTGATTAAAATTGAACTGACTGCACACTGGATTTCGCTAATACGCATCCGTTTTTATAAAAAGATGGGAAAAAAATTGCCGTGACGCTGCTTTGCACTTTTTAGCATTGAAAATCAGAAGAGCTCTACCATTGTCTTGCATTTTTTAATCGATATTTCAGGAGCTCGAGAAACTCAAGCGGTTAATATGGTCCTGCTAATATATTCAAAGAACATGAGCCACAAGTAACGGTAACAGATGAAAAACATGCATCGGATATTTCATTCTTTGTTATGTAGGAAACATTGACGACCACAAGAATGATCACTTAACTCAAGAAAAACAAATAAGAAAAAGAAATACCCCTTTCATTGTCAGAACTCACAGTACTTTCTATATGTAA
This sequence comes from Argiope aurantia, assembly GCA_026543865.1. Classification (NCBI taxonomy): domain Eukaryota; kingdom Metazoa; phylum Arthropoda; class Arachnida; order Araneae; family Araneidae; genus Argiope; species Argiope aurantia. The sequence goes on along the minus strand of JAPMOR010079989.1, from coordinate 187,778 downwards.
AATGAGATATTTCACTTGTAACTGAATGTTTAATAACTACATTTAATAGTAATACTTTTCAGGGGAAAAAAAAAAGAAAAAAAACAGGTTTAATTTGCTGTGCAACACAGCATGTTTCAAGTTTTCTTAATATGTATTTATTTAGTTCAGATACAAAACATGATTATTTTTTTCACCAGACTTAACTTTTTTATGCATAACACACATGAGTGTTATGCTTAATTCATGAAATTTTTATTTTCTTCAAGGATAGGCAAAAGGATTATTGTTGGAGCATAATAGTGCTAAAGCCATATTTTGCTATATTGCGCCAAACAAATAGTAAAATTTTGAGGACTGATAAAATTTTAGGAAATTTATCGAAATAATATTAATGAAATTAAGGTAAACAATAAAATAATTAACTGTCCCAAAACACAAAGAGTGAAAATTACTAAAATCTTTGTTAAAATGAAAGATGAATGATTTAAATTTGAATTAATGCCTTAAGTCCTTAATAAACAAAAATTCATTAAAAAGCAGAGAAAATCATCAGGTCATGGTTTTCTGTGGTAAGGGAAAAGGTTTATTTGCTTGGTAATAGAACTAATGGATAGTTTTGTTTAATCCCCTAATGCTAAAATCAAAAACTAATCTCTTTAATTTTTTTTCTTCCACAGAATGCAAACTTGCATATGGAAAACTCTCTGGATGGAATTGAATGTATAATTGATTTACTAGCTTCTAAGCGTAAAGAACTCCTGATCCCAGCTTGTACACTCATTCACAATCTAGCTAAAGATAAGAATGCTTTGTCTGTTTTAGTCGAATTCAATGTTGCTTCACACCTGATGCGGCTTATGAAAACAGTAAGTATTTTCGGATTATTAACCTTCGTGTTTACAACCGTCGATTTAACTTTTAAAAAGTTATTCTAAACACGTTCTCCGCCATTAATTCACCTGTGATTTACAAGTTTTATCAAAATAGGTTACCTTTCTCTACAATTTTTTAACTATAGAAGGGAAGGAGAAATGTAATTTGATAGAAAGTTTTAATCAAAGACATGAGTCAAATAAACTTAGTGGCTACTTACGTGTTAAAGTGTTAATGTTCAACTATAAAAATGTTTCTAATGTCTTAATTGCTTGCAGCATTTAAATATGAATTACCTTCATTTGAATCAGTTTTTAATTTATACATTTTATATTTAAGATACTCAATTGATGCTTCAAAACAAGTACAATTAAAATATCAAAAGTGACCCACTAAATGCCCTTTCTACTGGACTTTACATTATGTCCCTCCTATAGCGTTCAATAAATGTGAAAGTGAAGAAATTGAAGTTAGTAGACTATATTGTTTTAGAATGTTTGGGGAAGCTCATTACAGAATTTTCAGCCTATAAAGTAAGCAAGTGGAAATGTATAGTATAAACAGAGGCCACTAGGTAAAAATGAAGCCCTGCCATCAGTTTAATGTAAGAAGAGCATGGCCCAATCAATAAAGAACAGAATACGACATTTCGTTAATTAACTTTATTTATGCATATCTGTACACATAAACCGTCCTAGTTAGAATTTGATTATTCGTCTGTGCGTTCAGTACCTGAGAACACAATTTGCTTATGTGGCTGGCTAAAGGGCCATCGAAACAGAGATAAAGGAAGATGGACAAGTTCTGAAAGTTTTTAGAGGGTCACGATGGTTCTGTCATTGCCAGAACGTGTTTTGATGCTAAAGCTTTTTAAAAAAAAATCAAAATGGCAATGACGTTGCCAAAGCGCTTCGCTTATACCAAGAGCAGAAATCTTTGAGTGCGAGTCCTATGTTTCTGCAGTGAAAGATCAAACATTTCGAGGAAATTGCTAGCTGTGAAGTTCAAGTAAGCCGAAGTGAGAAAGAAAAATCACCGGACATCACAGCGAAACATTTACTTTGGCGTTCTTGGCACGGATGGAGGTGAATCAAAATTGGCGGTGGAACCTCCTATGGACTAATGAGGCTTATTTTTACATGTATGGAACAGTGAAAACACAGAACTTCTGAATCTGGTTCACTCAAAATCGTCACCAGATTTTTAAAAAAAAAGCCCCTATATTCTCCGCCTATTATTGTATAATCGGCTTCACTGCAACCTTTTTGATTGGGTCATTTTCCTTGAGAAAATTATATCTTAACTTTCCAAGAACCTGTTTCGAAACTTCAGCACATTATCGTAACATGCTGGAAGGTGTGATCATTCTAGAGCCCCAGCAATGTAGATGCTTTGCTACAGCAACATTTCAACAAGATGGTGAGCCCCTATAGTGGTGGCCAAAAGTGTGGACATTTTTTGAAAGTTTCATGTTTTTCAAATTTGCTTGTAGAATATATTAATTTTCCTTTAAATACAAATGTTTATATATCAAATTGAAGTTAATTTAATGTAGAATTTAATAACAAAAACAGTATTACAATATCTGTATTACAAAAAAAGTTACGCTCATTTTAGTAAGATCTATCTTAGATTTGCATTTTTTTAAAGTGATACTTACACAATCAATACTTAGTAGGATAACCCTTATTTTTTAAGACAGCTTCACAGCGTCTTTTCATCGAGTGAACGAGTGTTAGGAGTTCATCTTTCGTAATCAAATGGTCCCAAGAATCAATTATAGATTCAATAAGTTGTCTTTTATTGGATAAACGTTTTTTTCGTACAAGAATTTTCAAACGTCGCCACTAATTTTCAATTGGATTGTAATCAGGGCTGTTTCCTGGCCATGGTAATACATCTATGCCTTTATTTTGAAACCATGCTTTGCATACTTTTGCTGTGTGGCATGGAGCTGAATCCTGCTGAAAAATAAATGTTGCTTTGTTGGGGAAGAAATCCTTAATGGAAGGTATCCATTTTGGTTCCAGGACAGTTTCGATGTATTTTTTGGCATTCAGGATGCCATCAATCACTTGAATTCGGCCCACACCATCTGCAGACATACATGCCCAAATCATGGCATTTGTTGTTGTTTTTATAGTTGCTTCAATGCAATGAGGATGAAGCGCTTCACCTACTCTACGTCTCGCGTATTTTCTACCATCACTACCAAAGAGCGATATTTTAGTCTCATCGCTCCAGATGACTTGCTTCCATTGATTTTCTGACTATTTAATGTGTTCTTTTTCCCACTTAACTCGTTTTTAGCGTTGCTTTTGATTTAAATATGTTTTTTTCCTTGAAATTTTAGCTTGTAGTCCAAATCCTGATAACCTTCTTATTGTTCTTGAACTTACTGCAATACCCGCTGCATTCATTTCACATCTAAGGGCATCTGATGAGATTTTTCTATCTTGAAGGCATAGCCGTTTAATTTTTCTAGCTGCACTAGCACTTATGTATTTTTTTCGGGCTGATTTGACCTTATTTTCCACTGATTTCGTTTTTTCATAACGTAAACATAACTTTCGTACACCAGAACAAGTCACTGAACCACCAACTTGTCTTGCAATTTCAGCATAAGAGAGGCCATTTTCTCTCAATATGACAATTCGGCTTCTTTTTGTAGATGTCCAATCAGTTCTTGTTGGTGACATTGTTTAAAATTAGTTTAATTAAAAAAAAGGACTTAAAATATTCAAAAACAGCAATACTCTATTTAATTGTACTAGTATGCATCATTCCGCAAAATATTTCCACAACAATAACTCTTTTACCATCCAAATAACCTAAACTATAGTTACAGACATTTGATTGGTCCTCAGAAAAGTGTTTGTGATTGGCTAGTACGCTTTTATTACAAAACACGTCATTATTCAAAACGATTTGTGTTTGTTTGTTCTATTAAAATGAGCGTAACTTTTTTTGTAATACAGATATTGTAATATTGTTTTTCTTGTTAAATTTTACATGAAATTACCTTCAAGTTGATATATAAACATTTGTATTTAAGTGAAAATTAATATATTCTACAAGCACGCAAAGTTGAACAACAAGAAAATTTCAAAAAATGCCCACATTTTTTTCCACCACTTATATTACACATGAGGTTCAACAATTGTTGCGACATCATTTAATAGAGGGTCGCATTACCAGCATTACCTACAAAATATACATTCACCTGACTTAACCTCATGTGATTTTTGGCTTTGGAGTTTGAAGAAAAAAGTTTATCCCGGAAGTGTAGGAAATCTGGTGTATTTTAAGAACAAAATCTTCTTGCACATACGCAATATCGGCTTCGATCAGTTATACGCTGCTGGATTATGCTACTACGGTTTCACTTGGTTTATGCGGTTTCACCAGAAGCAAGGTGGATACACTGAAGCACGTGAAACCTTTGTACGCTGCCGCTAACATTTTTGTAGAATCCATAGTTTGCTTGAAAAAAAAATGTAACAATAAAGTTAATTACTGACATCTCGTATTCTGTTCTTTATTGGTAGTGTCATTTTCCTCATCTTAAGCTAGTTGTAGCACTTCATTTTTACCTAGCGGCCTTTTTTAAAAACTTTTTTGTACCAATCAATTTCTTATGATCTGATATGTATTCCCTTTAAATATGAAGATGTTATGTCCACTTCTTCTTTCGCCATTTCTTGCGCGGTAAAATCTCTTAAACAAACAACTTTCTTCAGGAAAAATATGTTAGGTACAATTTCAATTAAGAAAGCCTATACAATTTTAACAAATCAAATTTTATTGTTATAAAACGTAGAATAAATTAAAAGTATATTGAAAGAATTTTTATTACTTTATTTTACATGATTCAAAATTTAAAAAAGTGGTGATTTTTGAATGGGTCAATGTTTGACATGACCCTTTAAAACTTCCGTGATAAAGAGCCCAAAATGTTTCATTGTCTTTCATAAAGTGCCCTTTTTTCTTTATTTGGGTCATTTTCTATTAGAAACTCAGACAATTTCGCGGCATTTTTTAATAAATCTTTTAACTTCACGTAATTTAATCTTTTCATTGTCGGCTGATGTTAAAGAACAACCAATTCGTCATTTTTCGACCGTCATTTTCAATTAATTCTTTGACTGTTGATAATCCTTATTCACCAATTATTTTTGCAATCTGTACGATTTTTGTTCAATTTCAATGATGGAAAGTTTTTAATGCATGGTAATTTTTTGTTAGAGATATGCGGCCGCCGCTTTGCAGTTTACCGCATTTACATAAAATTCAAGTGTTGACCAAATTAAATAGAAATAACAATAATCTATTTAATTAATAGAAATAATTAAGTTATCTATGTGAAAAATTATGTTCTCAAATCCATGCTTGCCAAGAGTTTATTGCATATTCTAGTAAATATCTTATTATTCTTGCAAATAAAAAGCTAAAATCTGACTTAAATATTTTTTAAACCTTTAAAAGAAGGAGAGATGGTTATATGGTAATTTTACAATAGGAGCCACGATATGTATCTTCCTAGCGAATAATATCAATAAGCTTTAAATTAAATGCCATGAATTCATAATAAAATTATATTATGGTAAATACTTGTGTTGTATACTACTGTAAAATAATGGATTCTGTTGAAAATATCTCTGTTCATTCGCAGATAATGGTAGACTGTATTTCTAAGCAATAGTGAAACACTACTCATTGATGACGCTTAGGTGTTTAGAGAAAGATAAACTTTTTTTTTCTTTTCGTGGAAAGTTCCGCCACAGTGTTAACATTTCAGAAATATAGTATTTAGTAAATTGATCTTGGGAAAATCCCTAGTAAAGATATTTGCAAAACAGTCTAGCAGTCAAATGGCAATTGCAAAAAATATGTGGAGGTCAGCATGTTGAAACTCCATTTTTTGTATTTTTCATCAAAGAGCTCATTAACCATGGAAACAATTTTAAATTACAGGCTGCTATATCACAATATAAGGTCAATACAAATGTGGTAAAAATAAATTTTTATGCAGTGTAAAAGTCTGAAGAATAGAATGCCGATTGAGATGTTCTTATAAAACACATATTTTTTTTCTTTTCAGTCAACAATAGTGCATCAATAAACCGCGAATAAAATTATTTTTATTTTGAAAAATGCTAGCTAATGGTACAAAAATCAACGCTTAATATTTCCTCTTTGCATTTTAAATATTTTCTATTTATGAAGAAATAGATTGCGCTTTAAACATAAAAAATCAAATTGTTTGCTTAGACGGAAAAATAAATGAATACAAATATTTAAAATATTTCGGGTAAAGATTAAGCGAAAAGTTGTTTTGTCTTAAATACCAAGTAATCGTTTTAAAGCATTTTAGCATTCGATATATCACAATATTTGTATAATTATAAATAATCTATAATAAAACTATACGCTATTAATTTGTTTGAGCCTGATGCAAGATTAAAACCTCAACTAACCAACTTTTGTCATATCCAAGAATGTAAAATATAAGACTGAAGTACTGTAGTATGCTATGATATTGGCCAGATGAGATGGGTGAATACACAAATAAGTGTACTCTGTTGACTAACATTCCTAGAAATCATTGACTGCGGTTTCTTACTGTTAGCCAACAGAGTGTATCTTTAAGCAAAAAACTGAGTTGGCGCATTCTCACCCTAACTTGTACAATCTCTTCTCTTTCCAATATACCAATAACTTACTCTTAAGACAATTACCAGTATATTCACACTACCTTTCCAGTACATATAAAGAAACTTCTTGCTTCTGACTGAATTTCTTGTATTAGTTTGTATATAATAAACGATCCTCTTTTCCAGAATGACAAAAAGCTCCTTCAACAGTTATGTTTAGCCGTAGCATCTTGCTGCTCATTCAAAAAAGGATGTGAGAAATTTGCAGAATGTGGTATTACTCCTGCGCTGTTAAAACATCTTAGAGCAAAAAGCAAACCTTTAAGAATTACAGCAGCGTCAGCTCTCTCCAGGATAGCTTCACTACCTAATTGGTGTTCGGTAGTTTCTCAAAACAGAATCATTCCTGTAAGAATATATTAAGCTAACGAAATTACCTTCTTTAGTTTATAAAATTTTAAATAAGCATAAAAAATAGAAATGAAGTATTAGATTGCTTGCTTGCTTGCATATACTGCTGAAAACGAAGAAAGGCTTTAGTACATACATTATGTTATCTACTGGTTTGGCAAACTTTGAGAAAAAATACGCTTATGGATGAAAGAAATAAACATTGAAGTATTTATTGGTTCAAAATAATAAATACACACTTGATGCATCGCGGGAAAAAAAATAAAGTGAAATTTCTAGAAAGATAATCACTTTCAATAAGGGATAATTTCCTTTGTCAGAGAGTAAATTTGAATATCTACGAAGTACGATATCTTTGAGGATTAATGAAGAATTCTAAACTATTTCTTCAAAAAATATCTTTCATCTTGAAGAGATATTTAAGAAGCTGATTTATCCCAGTTCTTCAATTTTCTCAATTTTCAGTGCTTTAGAAGAAAATTCTGATCACAAAGTTGTTCAAAGAAAACCTACATTATCCTTTAATTCTCCTGAACAGTGTATTTTATTTTCGACAAGCTGATATCTATTCACTAAAACTTCTTGAAACATACGAATAATCACTAATTTTGTAATTATCTACATATATATATATTCATTTGAAGGCTTCAAAGTTTAGTACCTTAAACACTAAAACAATATTTCTTCATTGGAGCTTTAAGACACTAAAACCTTAAAATTAATAAATTATCCTCGTAAGATCTATTGCAGTGAATTTTTTCAAATGCAATTTGCCTCTATTAGATTTTTTTAAGAGACTTGATCAACCATTGAATTGAAATTCTGATAAACTTCACATTCGAATTTGCTGTTACTTTAATTGATACTATAACACAGACAAATTCGAATCCATAGATTTCTTTTTCAAGCCAACAAATGGTGCATTTCAAACCTCTCAAGTTGAAGGTTTAGTTCAACAATCAGTGGGTATTACAAACATATATATATAATTAGATATTTTCTATAAGTGAAGAGCTTAAAGTGTTTAGTTACCTATAGGAAAGAAAAAAAGAGTGTATCTATTACTAGTTATCTCTCGATTAACAAAATGCAATTAAACTGCAAATCAATTCATTTTTAATACAGAAATATTTCTTAGAGCCTGATTTTTTTTAATTCATAATTATCTTTAATTGCCAGTTCAGTATAGGGTGTCTATAAAAAAACTCCGGGGTTTTGATGTAAATTTTTTAAAATTTAATCATAAAATTAGCTTAATGTTGTGTATATGTACTTAAAGGTTAATTTATCAAGATTTTTACCATTATGTAGATTTCAATATGTGTCCCATTTGTCGCACAGCACACATCCAAACGATATTCAGTTTCTTCCCATGTCCTGACTAGCATGTCTGGAATGATGTTTGCCACACAAATAATTATCCTTTGCCTGCGATCCTGAATTTTCTCAGTGTGAACAAGATTCTTGACATGTCTCTAGAAGAAAAAGTATAATGGAGTCAGATCAGGGCTTATTGGAAGTTAAGAAATAGGCCTCGCCTTTCCAATCCACTTGTTGTCGAATCGAGTATCCAATGCTTCACGTACACGCAGACTGAAGTGAGGTGATACTCCATCTTGCTGAAAGTAGACTAGGAGCAGTGAGCCTTTTGTTGTGGCGTAGCCATCGCACTTCACTATGGAATAAACGTCTACTATGTTTCTTCAAGATCAATGACACGTGAGCGATGCTACATGGTGCTGAAAAAACAAACTGAAACTGGTGCGAATAAAATTTGATGAGCTATTGATTTCTTCAAAATTAATTAATCTGATCAAACTCATACCGTTAACTCGATATGATTTTTTAAAACCCGGCAATTCTTTTATGAACACCCTGTATTATTACTAGTAAGGAATAGTGCTGTTTGAAATATCTTCAAGCTGTTACAGTGTAAAATTATAATTAATATATAAGTATAATAATAAGATTAATTTTGTCAAAATTGCAGAATTTGTCCCTAACACTTTGTTTCATCCAGTCCGTCAATTATGACTAATTTTACTAATAGCTTTATAAATAATTATGTCCGTCATATCTAAAAACATGATCTTATTATAAGAGGTATAAATAAAAGCTATTTAATCAACCAAAGTGAGAAAGAGTTTTTTTCAAGTTATAAATTAAAATTTATATCTTAAAAGGTACAATTTACAGATTTACAGATACAATCTCGATTATTATACAATTACAGATACAATCTCGATTTGTCTAATTTTTTTTCTCTTATTTAGATTCATTAACATTTTTTGGTAAATTTGTGAGTGTTATTAATACTTCTTATATTTCATATTGCATTGCGCATTCATTCATATTATCGCTGCTTCAATTTTTTCTGTCTCAAATGATTCTTTTACTATATAATAATTGATTACGAATATTATTTATTCACTACTTTTTTCTACTGTTATATTTTAAAAAGAATTTTTTTTATTAAATAAGTGCTATTCAAACAATTAAAATTTAATTAACTGGTTTCAAAAGTTATGTTCAAAATTAATTCTTTAAATTATATCCCTGCTTTCTTTCTAGCTTTTCATATTAATTTTCGCAATTTGTGTTGAAATTTTTTTTAAGAAATCTCATACAGTAAGATTGACGAATTATGGAATAATGCCATTTTCTTTCTCACTACATAAATAAAAATTCAAATTTTTACTTATTTGCAATTATGATCATAAAATAGATGAAAACTGTATCGTTTTTAACTCTTTATCGGAATAATTTACATGTGATTTTAAACTTTAAAATAGTGAATGAAATCAAAATCACAAGTTGAAATGAATCTGTACTTATAAAAATTTTATTCTTTGTGGACTTATAAAAAATTCAAAATGTTTTAAACCTTTTTTATTGTATTTTTAGGTCCTCACAGATATGCTGTTGGATGTAAAAAACAAGGAAGGCAATGAATCTGCAGCCATGATTTTGAGGCATATACTCTGTAATATGAATCGAGGAAAAATAAACCCCTTATCAGAGTAATGAAAAACGGAAGGGGAAAAAACACCATTTAACTGTTTTCAGAAATTTTTTCATGGTCGAAATGTGAAGCAGTTACCTTTTTATGAAAGATTTCGGTTGCCATAAAAGCTAAAAAAATCTTTTACATTCATTTGAAATATATGGGTCATAACGTGCGTTGAAGTAAGATGTATCAACAAAGTCATAAAATATTATTTCAGCTTTTGGAAAATATTCCATGATGAAAAATTCATATCCATTAGTCACTTCTTAACGTTCACGCGAAAAAGTACCATTAAATGCGAAAAAAAAAAAAAAAGGCCTTGACAAATTTTGTGTAGTTACTGGAAAAATTTAATCAATCACTTTTTATCCAAATGAAAGACGAAATGTATTTAGGTGGCATCTGCATGTTTTTATTTTATAAATGCATAGGTTATTTTTTATTGCAGGCTGTCAATCTCTTTGGCATTCACTGCTGTTTATTCCATAATAAATATTTTAACACCATATTTGATCTAAAAATATTTATCGTGTTTAAGAAGGTAAATAAAGTAATAAAATAAATAATTAATTGATTATAAATAAGAAAAATATTTGTAATAGAATTATTGAGTGTAGTTTAGCGAATTGTTTTGAATTAGTATGTATTTCTTGATTATTTTTGTCTACAAGTATTAGACACACACAGTTGTTAGTATTAATTAAATACTAACAACTATTCAAATCTACGTGACCCGATTTAGTTCAGTACCCATATTTTAAAGTATTTTTTGCCACTGCAGATTAATGTGAATTTCTGATTTTTCCAAAATAAAATTCTTTAAGGGCACTTTTTTCTATTGCATATTGAGTGTTAGGTATAGTCTGTGATAACTTAAGATGGCATATAGTGAAAACTACACGATCTATGTTTAGGGTCAATTAAATGCAGAAATCTTGTCGATACTGCTGCGCTCAGTGGTGGTCGGTTGTACATAAGAAGAAGGGACAATTAAATAATTTTAAATATAAATCTAATTGTATTTATATGTAATTCATAGATTTGAACAGAATTTAATTTTAAATACTAACAATCGAGTTTCTGTGTAGTAGAACTCTATAGCTAAAATGAAAACTAGTTAATTTTGTGGAATTTTCTCTATAATCTGTACAATTTTCTCTATATAGTATAGTCCTCAGGCATGTATAATAGTGCCTGATTTAAATTTAGAAAAGTGAATGCCAGTTCAGGTGTCTTCCTCGTTATCAGACTGTGGTTCAAAAGTATGATATCATTCCCTAAACTGCCAAAATGTTGCTTCAAAACGGGGCGTTAATATCATTAAAATAAATGAAACCAATCTTCTGATTTACTCTTGGAACCAGTGACCAGCATTTTTTTTCAGGTATCGTTATTCAGAGATGATTCGACTGATAAAATGTCAGCTTAATTTATTAATTTATTGTCCCGTTTTCAATACACACGAGGGCTGTTTTGGAACGGCCTTTATAATTATAAACCGTAGTCAATTGACAAGACCTGAAACTACAGGCCACTTTCTAAATTTCCATGCCACAATGAAGTGAGAGCGTTTAAACAATGACAGCAGATTTAACGGGTATCAGGCCAATATATATGGCTGTTCTTTGGTGGAACTTGGGTTTGATCCAACAACCCCCCGAAGTCGAAACTCTGTCACCAAGTATTAATAATCAGAGAAAGGATAGACTGGCGTTTTTAAGAAATTGTTTATTAACAATTCGAATTCAACTCACTCACTTGCAGTTTTGACTCTGACTCATGCCTCGAATTATAGAGTGTATGATGCATAACCTATGATTAAATCATAATAATGATAAATTTAAATGGCAAATATTATTACGATGCCTTTTATTTTTTTAACTGTCATGCGTACAGATGATTTATACAGTAAAATTACGGAAAAACAGAATAAATTAATGTACGAAAATTTAAATTTACTACTTTCAGACACAAGAAAAAAAAATTTCTTTAAAATTTCCAATTCGCTAAAACTGTATTTCATCTTTTTTATCTAGAAAAAATTGTTTGTATCATTGATATCTCTAGCTTTTAAAGAAGTATACATAGTTATCGTTGAACCAGGTGATCATTGTTTGCTTTAGTATGAAAAAACATATTTCAGCAATAATATAGCAAAGAAAGAAAAACAATTCCTTAATAGCTTGCATTTCATACAATCCGTGCGTGATCGAAATTGATTAGCCTGGTTGACTAGGAACTCAAGCTAATCAATTTAAAGACACAATATTGACATATATCAGTTATTTTGGGCACAAATTAACAACACATAACTAGAAAAGAATCATGATTGCCAATTACTACTCTGTTTCTAACATCGGTAAATTATCTATTGGACGAAATAATTATATTTATGATAGTTTTTGAGCATTAAAATATCAAGAATTTATGGTCTGACTATTCAACTTTTATAAATAGGCACATACATTTACAATAAAGCGAAATTCTATATTTTCTTAATGTAATAATACAGTAATAGTTGGAAGTCATTCCTCTCATTTGAACCTTTTGTTGTTTATTTAAATCAATCTTTAATAACGAAACCCGCAAAATTATATGTAATAATTTAGACGCCGGTTCTGAATTGTAAAAGGAAAAAGGATTAAAAAAGTCTTCAGTTTTTTAAACGGGAATTCCAAAGCTATTTTAGAAATATATCAATTCAAATACACACTTAGTCTGGTTATTTATTACTTTGGCATTATAAAAGAATGCAAGAAAAAAAGGGGGATGAAATACCAGAATTGACGATTTTCTCATTGACGAAGAAGTTTTTATTGGTTGTAATACATTGATATCTATGTAATAGAATCGTCCATTCTTAGATTCTCATCGGATTGCTGGTGCGAGGTAACTGAACAATTTTTCTCGTAATAAAAAAAAAACTAAAAAAAAATAAAAAAAAAAACGTATTTTTAGAAACTGTTAATGATTTGTTAGAATTTACGTACGCTATAATCATGACATCTCTGTAATACACTGAATGGTAAATTTCAATTTTTTAAATCAAATTTTTTCCGGTCCCTTGAGTTTCCTGGTATCATAATATTAAAGTATCGTTTACAAATCACATTTATTTTAGTTAATTCGAATTCAAAATTTTTTGCATCTCTGTCTATTGTTTTCATTTGTTTAATAAGTCCGTACCGCATGTCCTCAATGATCGTAAGTGAAAAAATTTTTAAGGCGCTTATTTGCTATACGATGTTTTCAATAATAATAATAAAAAAAATAATAAAAATAAAGAATTATTCCCTTTTTCAAAAACTTCGAAGAAGTTGAATGTCCTTTGTACTATCTATTTTGTAGCTTTTTGGTTTTAAAGTACTTTATTTTCTTTCTTTATTAATATTATTTACTTAATGAAATTATTTTTAAATTATTCAAACTCTTTATAATTATTATTATATTTCTTCTTATTAAAATTACCTTCAGTTTAATTATTAATTGGATATTTATTAAAATTGTTAACTTTTAAAAATAAATTTTAAATGTCCTTTTAAGTTCAAAAATCTTTCTTCTCTTTCTATATTAATTTTAATCTCATCAACTTCGAATTAACCAAGTTCCACTGCGTATGATTTATTCATTATTATTTTTTTTTATCTATTTATATACATAAAACTCTTGCATACATAAAAATACATTCTAAAGTTTTTTTCGAAAGAACGAAATAATCTAATTGTGCGAGAATTTAAAAAACATTTTAATAATCATAATTAATCCATTTAATTCAAAAAAGTATGTTAGTCATCAAGAGAAATCTCTTTTATATAAATAATGCCTTTCTTTAGATTTTATTTTTAAATGTTGTAAGGGCAGTAGAAAATAACTGAAAGCTTATCGTTGACGTTATATCAAAATGTCGTGTAAGTCAAAAACACACTAAATATAAGACATTCTGATCCAACACCTGGAGCCAAAGTGACATGTGATATATTGTGAAAACATACAACAATCAAATATCACAACAACAATTTGGCAGCAAATTAGCTAACCAACTCAAGTATTTTGTTTTCTATAAAAGTCTTTGGTAAATTTAGCATATATATATATAT
>JAPMOR010079989.1:88322-173654 GCA_026543865.1 Argiope aurantia | reverse complement strand
TATATATATATATATATATATATATATATATATATATATATATATGTAAGTAACCAATCTAAAGTAAGAAATAGTTTGAAAACGAAACTAAAATGAAAACGAAAACAAAACAGTTTCGAAATCGCAACTAAAAATTATTTCCTATTCAAACTAAAACCAAAAATGGAACAGGAAAAAACTTCATAGTATTTAGAGAGCGCAAGTGCAGCTACTTCTAAAACACAGATGAACTGATAAAAAAGTATAAAAATCAAGTTAATAGGAAAAACAAATAAACCAAATACAAAAATATACACAAAATATAAAAAAGAATCCGGCCTAAAGACTTTTTCAAGGATCACCCTCAGGCAGGGATTCAAAAAAAGAGATTTTTTTCTGTTAAGGAAATGCAGACAATTAAGTCTAATAATGATTCCTCGTGACCCGAAAATCCCCTGAAATTAGACCCAAGAGATATACCATTTTATACCACATTTTTTTGATTTTTATTGTTTTATTGTTATTGTGTTTTTACTTATTAGTGGTTTTTCTTCTAATTTGTTGTTTTGTATTTTCCTTTCTGTTAAAATGGTATATCTCTTGGGCCTAATTTCAGGGGATTTTCGGGTCACGAGGAATCATTATTAGACTCTGCATTTCCTTAACAGAAAAAAATCCCTTTTTTTGAATCCCTGCCTGAGGGTGACCCTTGAAAAAGTCTTCAGGCCGGATTCTTTTTTATATTTTTGTATATTTTTTTATTTGGTTTATTTGTTTTTCCTATTAACTTGATTTTTATACTTTATATATATATATATATATATATATATATATATATATATATATATAAAGGCATTTTGATGTAGAAGCAAAGTTATGTCATGTGTCAAATTCCGCATCAACTAAAAACTAAACTAACGATACTTAATGCTCCATCAATTACCAGTTTAATAAAGTGGGCATCAAAATTAGGTTCAGAAATATTTCAAGGCAAAGCCTTATGGGCTCAAGGAAAAATATCATAACACAAATATTTTCCCAAAATTTTTATATTCGTAAACTTGTATTTTTTTTTTATTTGAGGTTTCATTGCAATCAATAATAGTTGCTTTCCGGTTTGGCTTTAGGAATTAAATTGATATTCGCCGTACCGTTCATGAAGTTCAAAACTGTAAAATCAGATTAATGAGATTCATGAGCTTTGAACTGAACAGAAATGATACACTAAATGACTACTTTTGTTTTTAATTACAGCCAGTCAACCCATTACCACAGAACTAAGCCGTATAAATAGGGATTATTATTATGGCTGTTATGCTCATTAAATATTCAAATTTTTGCATAAGAAAACAACGGCCAACAAAAGTTCAAAAAATCTTCAAACTGTTGGTAAAAGAATAGAAATCTTTCCCGTCCTTTCTTTTAATATTTTTAAATTTCCAGGGTATTGTTATATTGTGTTAAAATTACTATTCATAATGAGTCGTCCTCTAATTTCTTTGAGTTCGACATATTCTGTTATGTAGTGCTGGACTGAGCCTCTTTCCCTACATATACATGTGTTGTCTTGCATCCTCCTGAATCTATAGAGGTATTTAGGAAGTCTTGCATGCACCGATATAGTTTGCACTATCATCGGGTGAAATATTATTTTTTATAATTTTTGGTTCCTGTATGAATTCATATATTATGCATACTTTGCTCGATATGATACATCTATAATACCACTGCATAGTCATCTCTCTTCTAATTTCCTTGATTACAATATTTATTTGGTCTTTCTGTGCAACTTTTTTTGCATATTCATCTGCTCTCTCGTTTCCGCATATTCCAATGTAAGTCTTAATCCAGTTTAATCTAATCCATTTGTTCTCTTTAGCATTTTCTGAAGTTTTCTTTAATTTCCCAGATTTCTTTATTTTTGGTGTTCTTGGATTGTATTGTCTGAAAGGCCTGGCATAGAATCTAAACACTAAATGACTACTATCAATGAAATTAATTTTATTTCACGTTAAATAGATGGATACTTGAAATTAATAAAAATGGAAGGAACATTCTGAGAGTTTAACAGTAAAAGCGTAATAGGAATGGTATCAAACTACAAATAAAATTGCATAAATAAAACTTTATAATAATTTATTTATAATTATTTGCTTTTTTTTACAAAAACGCTGCTATATATTTTTAAAAACAAATTCTTTATAAAAGGCTAAATAACCATATATTAGTTCAAGAAAGTATAATTTGTGGTATCATTATAAAGGCTATTAACTTTTTGCCCTCAAAAGTTGATAATTAGATAAGAAATTATTAATGCGTGAATAGGAAAATTAAAGTGCTACAAATGAAATAAAAAGCTTTTGGACTGATGTCACTCTTTCACCTTTATGTACAACTTAAAAGTCTAACAATTTTTGAATATCTAATGGAATCAATTCAAATGACAATTTTAAATTAGTGCGAGAACGTGAGATATACTTTTTTCGTTTTTTCAGTAGTTTTTCTTAACTCTATCTTCAATCTCTAAAATTGCTTTAAAAATTGATATATTATTCGGAATGTTATGGAAATGAAAGAAGAGAGAAAAATGCCATGGTGTAATTATGATACACTCGCTACAAGCGATATTGAAAAATGATTTGAAGTTATTGATTGATAAATTTTTTTTCGCCTTCTTGTTAATTATATGTCAGTTGTCTTTATTATGAATGATATGAAAAATGAAAAAATAACTAAGATATTAGCTCTTATGATTTTGATTTTCAATAAAATGCCATGTCTGTTATATTAATTTATACACAAAATATTCTTTCAAGTATTTTATAAAACAAAATTATACATAAAATTTGGGTATTTATAATATTGCTTTTTTATTCCGAGTAAGCTGTGAGAAGCTGTTGTAACGTTAAGAAAGTTTTTCGATTACTCTAAATTTCGCTAGATTATTTTAACAGTTTTCTGAACAGAAAAAGATAAAACATTATGTAAAAATTCAGCACTTTGTTTAGATAGAGTGACTGAAGTGAAGGTGTTAAAACTTTAGTTGAATGTCGTGGTGATGTCTCGGCCTGGGGATTGGAAATCGCGAATTCGAGACCCGATTCTACATTAAAGCCTTCTTTCTAAATAGCACGATACTTAACAATATTCCTAAAATCCCTTAACGATATTGTGAATATTCAGAACATCGTAAAAGTATTAAACAAAATACATGTACTCAAAGGGGTGTACGTGGGGTAGCTGCACTTTCTGCTACATCTTGTTGTTGCGGTTCTATGTCAAATGTCCTTATGTTTAGGACCGGATTATTAAACAGACAAAGCAGTCAATAACTGGGGGAAGCTACATTAGAAAGCGTGAGTCCTTGATTTTTTTTTTTTTTTTTTTTGCTTGCTGTATTTTTAAAGTTTTTAAATTTTGAGCTTAAATTTAATTATAAAAGTAATGCAATTCAAGTTATTCAGGCCAAAATCAAGTATTGTTTAAATGAATTTGGAACGTTATTCTAGTAACACGCCTAATTAATTATTATCTGCAAGTTTTATTTTATTTTATAATTAAAAAAATGTGATGATTTATAACTTTATAAAAACGTCTGATCTTATTATTAAATATTACGATTTTTTTTTTACCATTTTGTTTAAAATTACTCTAAAATTTCAGGTCGAATTTTCCTGTTCGTTATATACTAAAATCAGCTTTTTTAAAAATTGTCTGTAAATAAGCCTTTTGTAATTTCAGTTTGTCAAAATTCGCTTCTTAAAAGTATTTATATAAAGATTAACTTAAAATAGATTTTTTTAAAAATTTGGTTTTGAAAGTTTGAAGGGGGGGGGGGAGGGATTTGCATTGATTTTGAACTTCAAAATAATGAATGAAACTGAACCTTTGAAGTTACAGCATTTCGAAATTTGCATAACTAGGGGGTTCCTAGAAAGCTTTATCCAGCTTTGCTTATGTTGATATGAAGACTTTGAGAGCATTATTTGCCAATTACAAAAAGGAAACAAGCTCAAAATTTTCGAAATTATTATTTACTTATTGCAGATAACTAATTAAGGCTGGTAAATAAATCGTTTACTGAAAAAAATTAACGCTTTCGAAAAACAGTTTTGATGTAAAATTTGTATTGTCACAGACTGGAGGCGGGTCCTGGACTTATTTATTGTCTGTAATAAATGCCGTGATCCTTACAAGAAGCTAAGAAGCTCTATGAGAAAAACAAAGAAGCTATAAGTTTTAGTATTAATTTTTTAACAAATATTTATATACAAGATATTTCGAACGAATCATGAATAGTGTTACAAACCTGCAATTCGGCTTTCCAGCATAGTTTGTTCCATCACCAGAAAGACTGTTTTAAAGTCATCGGTATTGCACTGAGTCCGGGTGTCGCGTCGGAGGCCTCAGAGTTTGGCGACAAACTTGGCGACCATTTGGCGACTTGGCGGTGACTTTGGCGCCAAAATAGATTATACCCGAAACATCGAGAATTTTCCCGATCCGTCCAGTAGGAACTGAGATACGCCTCGAATGTTCCTGATTGGTTGAGAGGCTTCTAGCCCCGCCTCCTGAGACCTATAAAAGGGTCTGCAGCTGCCAGACAGAGTGGTCGGAGAGAGTAGTCGGAATCGACGGTGAAGAACTGGTCTTCCAGGGATTAGCAGAGCAGCGACGGAGTCAAGCTAGTGCTGAACTAAGCTGTGCACTACTCTCTGCAGTAGATTCTTGTTGTATGCTGCACGTCTCGGCTGAAGATAGTCGTCTTCTATGCTGTATATAGTTGTCGTTTTTGTGCTGTCCTGTGTGTCTTCGTGTAAATAAACGTCGTTGTTTCTTTTTCTACTGCCGCCTGCTGATTGAGCGTTCTCCACACCATATCACTTCCACTATCCAAACAAACCCCCGAAATTTCGTAACAATATTTTTGGCATTTATAATCTAGAGACTGATAAGATGATGTATAAGCAACGAAGCTGAAGTTGGGAGGGATCTTGGAGATTTGTTCGATTATTCAATAGCACACTTAAAATAATTTTTTTGATCTGTATAGGTAATATCGCTTCAAAAATTTTCTGAAATGTTTCTATACGCTTTAAATCACACTGACAAAAAAAATCCAGGTGGTTTAATATTTGTAATATGAATTTTAAACTGCTACTCCTATTCGAGGACAAAAGATCGGAAAGACTGTTTGATGACACTCGAAATTTGAATGTAATATTATTTAAATTTTTGCCAATATTTATCGCTGGGAACAACTATTCATATTTATAAAAGGAAATAAAGTTACTGTGTGCTTAAGTACAGAAATCTTAATGTGTTCAAGTACAGAGATTACAAATTAAAAGTTTAGAAAATAATGAGAATATTTCACTTAAATTTTCAGAAATGAAATTGGATACACATTGTTTCTTAATTTCTGACCGTGGAATTATTGATAATGAATGATGTAGACAAAGAATACGATATAGATGGTATATTAACAATTAATACGATTTATATATGATATACGGCATGAATTCGTTTTGTAATAGATATATACTCAAAGAAGTACAGGTGATAAATTATATTCCTAATTAATATGATGATTGCACGGAAAAGATTGTAATGAATAGGAACACTAATTACCGCAAAGGAATACGCTTCGAAAAATAGTAGTAGTGGATTTCAAATTCGTAGTAAAACACAGATTCTAATATCAGACTGTCCAGAAGGAAAGAAAGAGGGTGTTTAACCAACATATCCTAAGTAACGTATTGGACTAAATTCGAGTATTACTCATGGAGGGATAAGTATTCGCATTTAAAGGGAATTGAGGAATTCTAGAAGGAGATTGTTTGTGGTTTCCGATAACAAATGCCTTGAATAATACTTTTTTTTTCTTGGATTGAAGAAAAGATGGTAGTACATTTATTTTGTCCATTCTCGATATATAGAACGACGAAACAGTTAATAGAATGCATACCGCTATTTAGAAATGCATCCGTCTGATCTGCAGAACTGACCTATCATTGTTACTAATGATGGCTAATATACTTGAAAATCATTGAAAACACACAGCCCGATATGTAGAATGTCGTACTGAGCACGACGGCGCCATCATCAAAACAATTAATGCGTCTCGCTGCTTGTCTGAACAGGAAAATTCTTGTCTTATTCGAACATTTCTAAACATGAACATATTTGAAACCGATAATTATATAAAGGTTGATACAGTCAATAAATTGTTAATTCCCAATTTTATATCGACTGTTGACTGTTGCAGTCGTAATAATTTGGACCATATTTTATTTTTTGGACCATATTTCTATTTTTTGTTTTCAGGGAATTGAATCAAAAAAATTTTTCGCTTGTTCAAAAACTTTACTATTTTATTTCCGCATTAACTAATATACTTGAAAATAACTAATATACTAATATACTTTCCGCATTAACGAATCACTGTCTTTTTATAGGCATGTTTTAAATTTAGCCCTAAAATCTATGCTAGATGCGAGGTGGACGAGCTTGATAGATGCAGTAGCCCTTAAAGGTTTCAGTAGAAAATGTGTTTGATGCGTTCTGTGAAATAACTGAAAAAAATCTGATAATACCACAAAAAACAAGCCACATTAGGAAAAAAAATCTGAAATTTAATAGTATATGTGTGGTAGTTTTATGATTTAAAAATATACTAAATAAAATTAATACTGATAGCAATATTGTTCAGGTTAAGAGTTTTATTATTTCTTACGCTTCTGAAAGTTTTATATATTCTTTCAGAAGGCAGTTTAATTGATATCTGATAAAGGTTTTGATGGTATGATCACCAATAACAAAGAACTAGCATCTTTTTTTGGATTTGGTTACAAACTTTGAAAACCAAAAGACATTTAGACCTAAAAAAATTTTAATTCTCAAGAAAGCGACAATTAACTTATACAGAGAGGAGAAATGATCTTTAAAAAGTTTTTATTGTTAGATGTTGGGATTGTTACGTAAGTATGTTGCCCCGCCTCTCACTTGTAGCGCCCTCTAGCGGTATATGTAAAAAAACCATCAATCTTTGTAACATCATTGATGTAGCATGCAACGCCGAAAGGCAAAGCTCAAAGAAACTCCCGAAAGCGGAGAAGCAATAAAATTCTTTAAAAAACTAAAAAAGGTCAGTTATCATTGTTGAACCTCTCCAGGGATAACGTCTTTAAGTGAAAGATTTAATCTTCTAATTATGAATTTTTGTGGAATATTTTTGACTTATAAATGCTCTAAACAGCATTTGCTCAATTTATGCCAAGAGCTGGAAGAAGCATTAACAGATTAAAACTAAAGCGACATAAGTAATAAAGATTTTGGAAAAAATACAGTGTTGCAGATTGAAATTCTAAGCCATGTCGTTATCAACAATTCAACGCATTCTTTTTATAACATCTATATTGCTTTCGCATTTTATTAATAATTCCAGTCTCAGTAGCTACAACAAAGAGATTGTTTTCGAAACTAAAAATAACTAAAAATTATCTGAGATTAATAAGAATAACAAGAAATAATCTTACAATTATTTCTATTGAAAGTGGTATTTTACAAAAATTAGACATGGATTTACTTTATAAAAATTTGTTAAAAACAAAGCTTAAAAAGTTTTGTTTTTATCATTTAATTCCTACCAAATGTTGAAAATATTTTGTTTAAAATTAATTTATATATATATATATATATATATATATATATATATATATATATATATTATGCATTGTTAATGTGAACGAGCACAGTTTATGAAAAATATATTTCATGTGCTAATATAATTTAATGTGAATAAAAAAATTTAAAGAAAATATTATTTACTCGTCTACATTTCTAAATAATATCTCTCTCTTTAGTTATACATTTTTCAAATATTTGCATATTTTATATATAAATTAATTAGTACCTAATTGTAAAACAATAGTTTTATGCAATATATTTGGTATTAGATGAGGTTAGAATATTTTTTAACTTCTCTTGCAGTATATTATTTTTAATAATATACTTATAATTGTTGAATAAATATGTTTGAATATAAGTTTTAATAAAATTCGAAACGCTCATACATTTAAAAAAATTAAAACATATTTAATTTTTTATATTATGTTTAAGCCATTAAAACTTTATTTCAAGTGTTAATCATCAGCAATTTTCACTTAATATCACCACTGTGTAAAGACGTTCATTAGACATTTCCATGGTGCCGCCGATTAGACTTGACGCACTCCTGAAAATACTATAATACAAACTCATTATTCACTCAAGTTATTGAAATGGCAACTCGGGAGAAAAATATTTAATTCTTTATGCCTGGACAGGTGATATCTAGTTGATAAGGGTTATATTGATGACAGTCCATGAAAACTTTTAATATCTAGTTAAATTGAAAAGATATTAAAAGAGTTAAGGGAATAAATTAATATGTAATGATTTTTTTTTAAAAAAAAAAAGATCTTTTTAATCTGAGACTGGCGTATACCTAGTTAACTTTTTATTTACTTTTAATCAACCACCGTATCTTTATAATGTGGTAATATAGTTAAGTTGAGAATATTTTCTTAGCTCAAAACGATACATTCGGTTGAAAGCTGGACGATGGGTATTACTAATTCCCACAACTGCATGTGTGCAGTTTTTTTAAGTTTAAACATTTCTAGAATATAGATGTAAAACCTCGAGTTTGCGTATTTGACTTTCCTTAACACTTTATATTTTAATGACTATTTTATAAAACACAGAAATAATGAAAAGCATCACTCTCTTATTACAATAATGTAATCCATCAATCAAAATGCAACCTAAAATATAAATTTCGTTGCCAAATATGAGATAAAACAAACTAAGCGAATACAACTTTTATGGGAATCTTTGTGTCTTTCGATCGCGCGTGCGTACAGCACACAGTTATATAGTTAACACAATCAATATAGTTTTATTTAACTTCGTTGTTTTTTTATTTTTTAAGCTTTGCAGTTTCCATTAATAAAATATATTTGCTTCATTTATGAAAAAAAAGGGGCAACATTTATATTTTTATTAAAACCGCAGAACGATGAAGAACGTTTTAAAAAATGTAAATGACTATAATCACTGTTAAAAAAATGATGATATCAGCCTAGATATAATACTATGTAAAAAAAATTTGGAAAATTCAAGAAAATTTTAAGACATTGGTTCTTTTGACTCAAGTAGACACCCATCCTGAGATTTAAAAAAAAAAATGAAATGTCAGATCAGACATGAGCATCCATTATGTAAATTACTTGAACCGAAAAAAAAAACTTTCACCTTTCAAAAAACTTTCAATCACCTTTTATGATCTGTTTTGTCAACCTCTAGCGCGACATTAATTGAACCAAAAGAATTAGTTCTGTCTAGAGCTACAGAAGAAGAGAACGAATCTGAGGGCAGATGAAGGACGTTGTTTATTAACCGCTCTTTTAACTTGTTAACCGGCAAAGTAGAATTTCGAAACAAACCTAAGGCTGCTCGGTACGTCACTTTCAAACGAAGTAAGTTGTTTATAGTTGCTTTGAGGCATTAATTAGCTTTTCGATATTCGGAGCAAAGTTTCATTTATATTAATGTGCAGAATCGTATTGTGTTGCCGTACTTAAATTTGTCAAAATTTCTCTTCTTTCTTAAATTAAAAAAAAAAATTAGGTGAAATATTTTTTTTTTTTTTTTTTTTATTTAACTACTTTGCAATCTGCTGCTGCAGCTTTTCGTAAAAATTTACTTATTAACGTGTTAAATTTCTTTACTCTCATTATTTTTCCTAATTTTATTTTAATACAATGGATAGTTTTGAAAATGTCATTAAAAAATGTAGAATTTTTGACGCAAAAAGCTTTTTAGTTTCAAGTTAATACTCCATTAAAGTATGGATCTTAAAGATTTGTATTCAGTCTTCAATTTCTTAATTGCATCTTCATATATTTTTTTCAGGCATAATTAAATATGGGTGACCAAAGAGCAGTCAAACAAGTTAGAGAACAAGATTACACTTTACTAGATCATTTGAGTGTTCTAGATATTGATGCACCTCCTTCTAATTGCCGATTGACCGGCATTATATGTACTATTGGTGAGTGCACCTAGTTACCCGTATCTGTATTATGTATATGAATGTTTTAATCAATTTGAAAGTTAATTTTTAGAATCTTGCATAAAGTTCTTACTTTGCTTCCAGTTTCAGATTTCTGCTATGTTTTGTTAAAATACTAATCTGTCACTTTCTGTTTTCTATGTTATGTTGATCTTATTCTAACTCCTTCTTTAATCATTTAACATAATTTTATAACTGCTTTATTTATAAAGTTAAGCTTAAAAATATGTAGGATAAATTTCTATAATCTAATAGATTTATTTTGAAAAATATCTTTTTCTGCATTATAGTTAAATTTTAGGTGTTAAATATATGGGAATAATCGATTTGAATTAGAAAGGAGGAATTATGTGTACAATGAATAACTTAAAGGCTGAAATGTTGGAGAGGATGACATGTATGTATAACTTTGAGATGAAATCAATTATTATAATTTTTGTTGAGTAAATAATAGTTCTTATTTAAGATTTAAGTTAAGAGTTAAAGGCATTAAAAGTCAATCTGTCAATTATTAACAAAATTGGACTGACATATTGAAAAAAAAAAAAAAACTAAAATATTTGTCATGAATACGAAAATAAAATGTAATTTTTATTTTAGGAATTAAATATTAGGGGTTAGTCATGTGATAAAAGTAAATAATTTGTGAACAGTTGAATCATTTTGATTCTTCAATTTAAAATGTAATAGTTTGTTTGTTATAAAGAAATTCATATAATGTAAAATTTTCTTAATTTAGTGAATGAAATTATATTGATACATTAAACAGTATTTGAGATATACAAGAAAGATTTTTTAACCTTTATTGTAGCAAAATTTTAAGTACAGAAAATTGTCCATTAAAAGTTTTACTATCAGGATTATTATTAAAAATAAAAGTACCATTTTTTATTTTATGCCAACATATACTTTTTTAATTGGATTACCCAAAAATACCTTTTTTGAATGAGATTTTAGAAAATAATTGTTATATGGGTAGTATTAGAAACTATTTAAATATTTGTTCATGTATTATATGTACATAGGTCCTTCATCTAGAGATGTAAACATGCTTGTGGATATGATTAATGCAGGAATGAACATTGCACGAATGAATTTTTCCCATGGGACGCATGATGTGAGTTTTGTGACTAACATTTAGTAAAACTTCCCTTATCCTATTAACATTTTTCTTAGCCTCTTAATTGCATTAATGGGACTTTTTGTCTTTCTTTTGCATGGTAATCTAGTATTAGGAGTTCTAAATCCTATTTGATGAGTTAATTTTAGATATTATGTAATTATAATATTTTTTCATTTGATAACATCATAAATTAAGGTGACATAAATGTCTATTAGTATGGAGTTTAGTTTCAAGATCTCAGTTGAAAATTCAAATCAGTTCTACAGAACACTGGATGATTTTATCCTTAAATATTTTTTATATTAATGTCATTTGTAAATGCTGACTAAAAAGTTTGAGGTTCCAATTACTTCCTCTAAATTATGATTTTTTTTTTAATACTTCATTCCAGAAGTTTGCTCCATCTAGTTGATCGTTATTGAAATTATGACTTAATTTCTAAGAATTTTTTTCACCTTTTATATTGTTGATACCTTGTTTGTCACTTTATTGATTACTTAAACATTGTATTGATGTAAAATTGCTATAGACTAAAGAAACAAGTATTTCTTAATTCTTTGTCAAATAATGCATAGCTAAAATTTCATAATTGTATTACTTTTTTTTGAAGTAGTACTTTAAAGATAATGTGTATATTTATCATATTACATGAGTACATTTATCATAGACATACAGTATTTTTTTCATGACAAACTATAAGTATTCAATTGACTTTGAAATACCTTTATTAATTATTTGTGAATATAAGTATACAAATATAATCATTGATATAATAATTTTTAAAATATAAAATATGAATATTCTGTTTGTTGGCATGTTTTCTCTGCCAACTATGGTCTGTGTATTTTCTGTAGACGGTTCAAGGTCACATTTTCTACCTCGTTATTAGTTGTCTGGTACTAGTAACATGGTAGAAAATGTGACCTTGAACTGCCTACAGAAAATGCAGACTATAGTATTGAGTGATTTTCTTTTAAGAATAGAACAAAATATACTCACTGGTGATATTTTGCTAACAACTTTTATTTTTAAATTGTATTGTGACTTCTGGCTGGAGCTTATTCAATTAAAGAATTAAGTGAGAATGACCTATTTTATCAAACATTGCGAAATTGCATTTTGAAAAAATTAAGCAGCAGTTCATTTTCATATACTTCTTCTGTAGACAAACACTCAAAGTACAGAAGTTTAAACGAGGCAAGCATACATAGATTGAAAATGGAAAGCCCTTCTTGGGTTATTATACAATTAGTTGTGTTAGTATTTGTAGAAAGAATTGTAACCCAATAAGATGTTCCCAGCCAAAACTATTTAATAAAAGCAAATTGGGCTGGATTAAAATTTGAGACAATACTTGAAAAGAAAAATTGATCAAATATTTTTACGAATTGAATTTTATTATTCATATTTTTCCTTGCATTACCTATCAGGGGTAATGTGAATAAATGAATGGAGATGCATACTTGGTGGAGGTACATTATTACAATAACATTTAATTTATCATCTATGTACTACTTCTGTTAATGGAGGATATGAGTGTAACCACACTATATGAATGCAGTGTGTATTACTGTTCCAAAGAATGTAAACTCTTTATTTCTGAGCTAAAGCAAGCATTCTGCATTGAGGAAGTTCTATTTTTTTTTCTTATATTATAAACTTTAAATTAGACATAGATCATTTTAAAAGAATGTGCATGGGTATGTTAATCTAATCTGTATGAAAGCTTTTGCTAACATTAACCAACTGCTGCAATAAAAGATAAAGTACTGTGCTTTTTCTTTCATAATATACATTTTATTTCATGGTAATCTCTATATTTTGAGAATTTAATATCTTAATCCATAGAGTATAAAAAAATCGCACTTGGATTTTCATGTAAACATTTTTGAACAAGCATCCTTGTTTGTTCTTTTAATATGTGTAACATTTGTATTATTGTATATGTTTAACATTTTTTATTATTGTTATTTTCTTGTTAATAGTATCATGCTGGTACAATAAAGAATGTCAGAGAGGCAGTAAAAATCGTAAGTGACCAGCAAGGGATACCTTCCTATCCAGTTGCTGTTGCTTTAGATACTAAAGGACCTGAAATAAGAACTGGTCTTCTTTGTGGGGTAATATATTTCACTGCATATTGCTAAACTTAAGTATTCTTGTTTAAGATAATTATATATATTATATCAACTAATGGTTAAGCTTTTCAGTTATTGTTTAAATTTGTCAAATGACAAAAAATATTAATTGAAAGATTACATATATTTTTGAAATAGAATAGTGTTATCCATGAGTATATTGAATATGCTGATGCTAATTTAAACAGATATGATAGTTTAAATATTAATATTTACAGTTTAATCATTTAGGATTTAAATACAAGTTACTATAGCTGAAGATTTATTTTGAATTCTTTGTCCTTTAAGGTATGCAGAGGATTTTTTTAAGGCTTATTCCCTCTGTTTTTGTCAATTTATTCAGCTGAAAATTTAAATAATTGAGATTTTTGCAACTGCTTTGTATAGAAATTGTATATAGCAGCAAAAAGGACAACTTTAAAAACCCCGCTTTAAAATTTATTTAGCATAATGTTTGCAATTACTGTTGATTACTTCAAAATAGCAGACATATTTATATTGTGTTATAAAATATCCAATTGGTCATAAATGGAACAGTTATACCCTTAAACATGGCATTCTCTTTTTCCTTCCTGTTTAAACCATATTATCAAAGTAAATGATAATATTTTCTTTCTCCTCACCAGTATTGTAACTAGATAGTTTGTGTCCCTTAAAGAATTAAATTGATCATTATGACTAATTATGAAGGGACTTCAATTTTTGAAATGCATAGTCGTATTTTTATGATATTGGATGATTTTATAGTATCTTTTACTTATTTTTATTTTCTGTATAAATTAATCCTATAACTGAAGTACTGGCCAGTATGATATTTTGTCAATCCCAGAAATTCACAATATTTTTCACTTGACCATGTTGCAATAATCAATTTTTGCTGAAATTATGTTCTGTTGACTGAATAGTATTGCCTCCCTCGTAAAAGAAAATTATAATTTTCTGGAATAGTTTTCATTATAAAGGGTATTCTTTGTAACCAAGAATCTAAGGATATGCTACATTGTGGGTTAACAATGTTTTACAAATTTTTAAGGAAATTTAAATCAAGATGTTATTTTAATGCCTTCTTTTGCCACAGAATATCACAGGAAATTAAATTGCCTTGATTCTCAACCCCCTGCCTTTCTATAATTATATCACTGCTCTTTACGTAACTATTTCCATCATAACTGTATCTTTCATTTAAGTGCTGCAGTTTATACTAATTCTTTATGAAACTGTTTTTCTTAGGAATTTGAAATTATTCTAGTAATTTTTTTAATGTATAATTTTTTTG
This sequence comes from Argiope aurantia, assembly GCA_026543865.1. Lineage (NCBI taxonomy): Eukaryota > Metazoa > Arthropoda > Arachnida > Araneae > Araneidae > Argiope > Argiope aurantia. Next base: position 159,021 of record JAPMOR010079989.1, on the reverse strand, counting down.
AGTATCAAATTTGCTGGTAATGTACTGATCTTATTTTGAGTGTTAAGAAAATTAAAGCTCTTGTTCTCATGTTAGAGACGTAGTAACAATCATGCATAAGCATTTTGTGTATCTTCAAACATTTTTTACGGTTTACTTTTTTTAAGGATTATTATCATTGGAATTATTAGGATTCACCCACTCTTCTCTTTTTGCTTTGTCACCATCTTATTGTTTTCAATAAGAATATTTTTAATTGATTATTTAACATTAAATTATTTATTTTAATTAAATGCATCCCATTAATATCTAGGGTCCATCAGCAGAAGTTGAAATAAAGAAAGATGCCAATGTGAAAATTGTGACTATTGATGATTATGAAGAAAAATGCACTGCAGATGTTATCTATGTTGATTATAAAAATATAACTAAAGTCTTGGTTCCTGGAAATAAAGTTTACATTGATGATGGCCTCATTTCTTTGACTGTTGAAAAAGTTGGTAAGTTTTTGTTTTCCTTGTATTAGGTACCCTAAAACATTGGAACGAGTTTTTAATTCTCTTAAATATTGCACCTGGTCATATATTTACGACTACATAGTTTCACTAAATAAAGTGAGCAATTGTATAAAAGCATTTTGTCTTCTGTAGAGAAAAATAATAATAAATTACAAAAATTAAAATTTATACTGCCCCCGTAGCAAAAAAAAAAGTTTGTTTTTAAATTGAGATACTTATTGAGAGGAACTAACCATACATTTTGATAAAAATATGCATAATGCAAATTTATTCAATACAGAAAAACTGTCATATGTAAGAATTGGTATAATAATTCATCATCAAGGCTTTAAAGTAATTTTCTAATGACTTGCAATGTTGTTCACTTATATTGGGCCGCAGGTGCAACTTCGGCATTTTATAAAGAAGTGAAAAGAAACTTGAGAAAATGATAATTTAAGATATCTTGGAGAAGAACTGGAATGCTGAGGAAGAAAATAAAATCCTTTGCTGGACTTGTGTGCTTTCTATTAGCATGAAATATTGAGTAATTGGAAATGCTGTAAATAATCATAATATCCAATCTAGTTGTAGAAAAATACATACGTTTTTTAAAAGTTAAATGGGCTGCTGCATGATCAGTGAATTTTACAATGGGGCACTCTTTTAGATAAAATCAAATTGTTCTTTATAAAATGCAATTTGGACATATGAATGTAGGTTTAATTGAGATAGACACATAAATTTTCAAAAATATCATCTTTAAAATAGTAAAAATCCATTCTTTGTGTAAGGTGTTCGTCAGTAGCATTTTTATGAATGTGGAATTTTTAGAAATTCTTTGGCTTATATCGTTTTGTATAACAGTATACTGAATGTTCAACTGAGATATCTTAAATGATAAAAAAATATTCAGTTACGTTATTGTGACTGAAGTAAAAGATGAATTTCCTTTGGCAGTTCATCCTCTCAATCTTTGCTGATAAATTCAAGAAGTCATTCTTAAAGTTACAAATGATGTGGAAAATCACTTGGGATTCAATTCTGTATGCAACTTTGTGTAGGTGCTAAAAGTGTTCACTTTGAACTTTTTAAACACTTCAGTTAATGTATTATCTGACCATTTTTTTAAAATGTAATGTAAATAAATGCATTTTTATATTCTGATTCTGCTGTTTTAGTAATTTGTTATAATATATATTATCGCTGAAAATTACCATGCAAATCTCACTCAAACACTGATCAGATGTAGGAGAAAATTGTTTTCAATATGTTTATCTTTTAATATCTGAACAAGTTTTGCAGAGAATGAAATTTTGTATCTTTGTAGATGAGTGTAAGGAAAAACATTTTACTGAATGACAATTTTTTTGCTTTGAGGACCATATAAAAATTTAATTTGTGGTTTATTATCCCCTTCTACAAAAACCAAAGTATTTTCATACATTTCAGTATCATATTTGATGAAACTTTGCAGTTGGAAGTATGTCTGATTGCAATACTTAAAGAAATAAATGCTTGTTTTTCTTTTTTGGTATAATCTCTCTCTCTCTCTCTCTGTGTGTGTGTATGTATGCACAATATAATATATATAGAGAGAGAAACTAGAACAAAAATGAATGGAATGCATTCAATATGAAATCTAACAAAATAACAAAGACTTTATTAAAGGAGTGACAAATGATTATTTGCCAGAGAGAAGAAAATATGAATGTTTTTTAGTAAGTAATATGATTTCCTTTAATTGTAATAATTGTTTGGTTCTGTATCTCTATATACATCACCTGATTATCTAAAAGTTGTTGAGATGCGAGTACTTATTTTACAAAGAGCATCTATCTCCAGTTGTTAGCAGTTCTCTGGCAGAAAATTGTCCCCAATAGCATCTTACTTATGTTCTATGGAATTCAAATTAAAGGATTATTCTCACCAATCCATTGTATTCTATGGCAATCAACTGATTATGTTCAATTTCAATTAAATATATTGTGTAAAATTAGTTGTTGATGATTCCCTGAAGATAGTATTTTCAAATATCAAATTGTGATAGACATTAAAGCTGTGTTATTTTAAAACTTGCCCCCCCCCCATGTATTTATGAACTTTCCTAACAGCCATATCCCATGATTTTAAAGTGCCATTAAAAAGGAAATTTATCAGACGTTTTTTTTATACTATGCATTGTTTTTCACAACAATGTAACTTCACTTTGTTATTCTTTATATAGCTTGTTTACTGGGAATATTGGTTTTGTTTAATTTCAAAAAAATCTTATTTATAACCTGATGTTCATAGTTTCCGTATAAAAAGCTTTAAAGCATCAAATGTTAATGCACATCTACATTATTTTAATAACTATACTAGTTCTGTTGATTGTATGCATGAACATCCCTTGTGGACTAAATTCCAGTGATTTCCTAGAGCCGTTAAAAAACATAATTATGTAAATCATCTTTCTTCTAATTGTATGTTGTGTTTCATAGGACTTTTTGATTTTATATGCAAACTGAATATTTAATAATCAGTCTTTCTTCCTCAACTTTCAGGAATGAAAAAAGACCATGTAATTAAATATTTGATAAAATAATGAAAATTGTTTTAAACTCTCTACAATAATGAATTATTGATAATTATGCAAAAAAATTAATAATTGTAAATTCTTGAAAATATTGCATTATAACTTAATTGGTATCCTGAAATAGAAATTTTTTTGAATTTTAAAATGGTTTAAAATTTTTTTGACACATTTTTTGAAGTTATTGAAAAATGCCAAAATTCGTGTAAATTTTAGTTAGTTAAAATTTTAAAAAATCCTTCCAAGGTAAACCTTTACATTCTCCAAAGTTTTTTGGATTAAATTAAATTGTTTTTGAGGTCAAAGAGTATGATCTGTAGAGTTCCAACAGACAGGCTGAAATATTTATTCCCCTTTATTATTAATAATTTATGGTTTACTAAAGTCATGAAAATATGTTATCCATAAATGAGGAGGTTTTGTTACTAGTGTTCTCAGCTTTATTATAAGTATACTATTGTCTTCTAGAGACAGCATTTTCAAATTAGTCGGATAATTTTCTGCCCATTCATCATTTTAACCCCTTGATTCACAATAATCATATTCTCTTTTTTGTTGGTCTAATGTAGTAAATGGAAAACTAATAGCAGTCATAACGAACAAGGGTGACGATTATTGCTTAAATGCATAAAGATGAAAATGTCATTGTTATTTTGCAAAGGATGTAGTCATGAAATATTATAACTAATTTTTGCATTGCTGAAATATATTTCTATTTTTGTAAATTTTATATTTATCACAGTTCTTTTTTCTTTTAAGTGGTGATAATAAAATTCTGTTTAAATTGTATTGCAAATTTTGTCTAGTAGTTCTTTAAAACAGTAAACTATGTTGTTAATTTTGTATTGATAAATTAACAGTAAAATATATATTTTCAACAATTCTTGCATTTAAGTTGCAGCTGCTTTTTGAAAAAATATATGAAGAGCTTCGAAAATGAATGTATTTGACATTTATGGATTTATTTTTATGTTGTGTCTACAAGATATTTATCTGTTGATTGAATATTATTCCCTGTCCAAAATTCTTGAGTGCACAACTTCATGAAATAATTAAGGTTTTATTCAAGGTATATCTAACTGCAGTTTCTTGTAATAATGTAATAGATTACACTTTTAAAGGCACTTGCTTATCTATAGTGAAACTAAAATGGGGTGACAATAGCATATCTCTATAATGCAATTTTAAGAGATTTGAAATTAAATGTGCAGTTATGTTGCAAGTTTGAGATGCTTCAGGCTGATAAAATAGTCTTAAATGCTATAAGAATACTTTTATATCTGTACATTACATATTAATTAGTTTTTTTATGCATTCTTGATTACAGTCTGAATCTTTTGCATGAATTTCAAAAATTATGTGATATTCTTAAATATAATAAAGGATGAAGGTTTCATTTTTTTTCTTAATGATATTTATTAATAGTTATTTTAGGGTTGAATAAAAATAGGACAGGAGAAAAATCTGCTTTAACTTAGATTTGTTTTTAAAATTTTATCGGTATATTCTAGCCATAAAAATATCTTTAGTGAATTCAAAAACTTATATATCCTTTTAAAATGAACATTGAAAAGTTTGAACTTAAGCACAACTTTAATGGTTTGTGTAAATACTTTTCATTCTAATTTAAGTAATTAATATTTGCAGGATCTGATACTGTGTTTTGTAAAGTTGAAAATGGTGGAATGCTTGGAAGCAAGAAAGGAGTGAATCTTCCTGGTGTAATTGTAGATTTACCTGCTGTGTCTGAAAAAGATAAAGACGATCTGAAATTTGGTGTTGAACAAAAAGTATAAGTTATTTATATTAATTTCCAGTAGCATTTTTTAAAAACTGTTTTTTGTTAGTCTTTAATAGTATATACCACTTCACATTTTTAAATGATGAATGTGCTTATTAAAAATTAAATTTTAAAAAAATTTAATTTACAAGAATCAATCCCCTCATAAAAATAATTTGTTTCAGTAATTGAACATGATTTAAATGCAACTCGTTTTGAAGTTAATTCACTAAACTGTTAGTTTGAATTCATTTCAGTTTTCCATGATAAAAAGTTTAGTGAAATGTAAAGGTATATACTCTTAAATATAAAATTTAAGCTCTCTATTAAAAAATTTTTACTTTAAAAAATTAGATCTTGTCATTTTCCTTTTAATTATATCAATGAATAAACATATGTGGTAAAAGTTAGCTTGTATAAATTCCATAAAGAAACAGTAACCAATTACTTTTTCATCCTGTTATAGGTTGATATGGTATTTGCATCTTTTATCAGGAATGCAGCTGGTGTCCGAGAAATCAGAGAAATTTTGGGCGAGGAAGGGAAAGATATAAAAATTATATCTAAAATTGAAAATCATGAAGGTGTCAAGAAGTAGGTAGAAAATTTTATATCTGTTATTTTAAACATTTCTGAAAATTCAGTGTACTTTCATTTCTGATAGACTCATACTGTGCTATACTTATCCCATTGTATTTTATATTTAAAATTTTTCTTGTGGTTGATGTTAATACTGTACTAAAAGATTCCTATTTCTTTATGAGAGTCTCATGGCTGAAACTAAAATTATAATAATGATACACATTTTTCTAATCGATTTTATTGCACTATTGATGAAACAGATTTTTATAGACATTATCTTTACTAATGAGTTTGTAATTTATGTAATGATGACTCTCCCACCAATGCATTTTTATGATATTTAGAATGCATTGTGAATTTGAATATCATTTGTGAGTTGTGCGGCATCACTAGCATACTGCTACATGTATTTTATTTAAGTTCATGAAGTAAAAGAAAATTTTTAGCAAATCCTTTCTGCTTCTTTCACCTTAATATTTTCAGTGACAGAATGCTTCAACTTGTACAGTTACATATTCTTCCCAGTTATTTTATAGGAACCTGTGGTGGCAAGGTCTGAAAGTCTGTGTTAGCAAATTCCTGTTCTAACAAAGTACTCGGTACATGTTAAGCCTTGCATGTAGGATTAAACATTTTCCTGATATGAAAACCCCTCAGGGGCTCACCTACTATAGGTGAGTACGGGTGTCCCAATCCCGAGGTACCCAGGGATCTTTACTCCCTTCATGCTTACTCTCCTCTACGCCTTCTGCTTTTTGCTTGATCCTTCCATCCCTCGACGGCAAGCGAGGGAGCTCTCCATGAGAAGCAGTCGCCGCTCTGTTTGCTTCTTGCTTCTCGTGGACAGCCAAAAACCCCACGTGTTGGCCGTGCGTGGCAACCCATTAGACGGGTGGTACATTGTGGTCCCCAGTGCATCAATTCGGCTGGTAACCTAACAATTTGATTAGTTTGCTAGGGATCAAGCGAAAGGGCCATTCTCTGGGGCTTGGCGTTAAGGGTGGTCAACGTTCCTGGAGGTGGCTCTGAGCGTATAGGTCTTGACTAGCACCATGGTAAGTGCCGAGGCTGGAGTTCTCAGAGCCGGTAACTGCCATCCCTTGTAGGGCTCGGTGGTGGGCGGTGCCGTCGGGACCCGAATCTCATGACCTTTTGTGCATGGGTAAAAAAAACAAAGCTCCCTTCAGTGGGCAACAAAATGTTTCTACCTTTACAACAGTACCTAATTTTCCAACCTTTTTCATTATCAAAAGATCATCTGTTACTAATGATACATTTCATTCTGTCTCTCCGTTTCTTGTTGAAAGAGGCATAACTGGCAATATTGGTGAAGTTAAAAGTACTAAAAAACTTCGATCTGGCGATTTGCTGGTCGAAGTACAATCGCGTAAACAGTCTGTACAAATTATGAAATTAAAATCATTGGAAAATATACCAGTTGTTGTTTCTCCACATTCTTCACTGAATTCCTCCAAAGGTGTCATTTCCTGTGGGGAGCTATTTAGTGTACCGATAGATGAAATAACTAAAGAGTTGCAAGGACAAGGGGTTAGCCATGCACGGCGTATATCTGTACGGAGAGATGGCCAGCTCCTAAATACCAAACATCTGGTTCTTACCTTTAGTTTCAGCAAATTACCTGAGTACATTAAGGCAGGGTACATGCGCCTGTTGGTTCGACCATATATACCGAATCCGCTTCGTTGTTTTAAGTGTCAACGGTTCGGACATTCAAGAACTTCTTGCCGAGGGACACTAACTTGCGCCCGCTGTGCAGAAGTAGGTCACGATAGTTCGGAATGCACATCTAGGGAGAAATGCTTTAATTGTCAAAGTACACATACTTCCTTTTCTCGAAACTGTCCAGCATGGCAGCTAGAAAAAGAAATAATTAGTACAAAAATTAAAAAACAAATTTCTTACTCCGAAGCTCGTAAACTTGTAAAATCTCAAACTCCTGTATCTGGTACCAACTACTCTTCTATGATCAAAAAACCACCTGCAACTGATATTATTCAAGACAAAAGAAACAATATACTTACTGATAATACTCCCGAATCCGTTATTGTAAAGACATTGCCAGTAGCTCTCAATAGTAGTAATGTTAATCAGCCAACTGATCATGAACATGAAACGTTTCATGTCCCATCTAATGAAATGTCACAGGACCTGAATAAATTGAAAACTGTCACTTATAAGAAAAAATATAAAAAAGATCACAAGCACAGTTCTGAAAATATATCATATTCTAAATTCTGGAAGACTTCACCTCGACAAGTCTCCCAATCTATGCCAGTCTCGAATTTGAGCTCTTCCATTAATTCTAAATCAGCCAATAAAATGGATGAAGCCAAGTCTGAGCTTGAATTAATGACCACAAATAAGTCCAATCATAACACCGATAGCGAAATAGAATCGGATAATGAAATAGAATACAACCCTCTCGAAACAATTGATGAAACACCACTTGCTGTGGAACCTTCTAACGATTCCATCACGGATGATAAAACTGTTTTTAAACAAAGTCCCCAAGAATGTCAAGTTAAATGGATTAATCTTAAAATTTTTTACAGTGAACCTTCAAGTACCCCTATACATAGCAAATACTTGAAAAAACACCGAATCAAAAGATTGCAATGATTTTTTTTCTTTTCACTTCGTTTTGTAATTTATTGTATCTATTTTAATGTTATAAGGACATGCATTTTCACCTTTTAAATTTCATCGATATTTTAATCTTTTAACATTTTTGGAAAATTTTTCTTTACGGGATGTAATTCACATTTTTATAAATGCTGATACTATTCATTATTGGATGTCTTTCTTTTTATCACGAGAAATTATAAATTTAAACTGACTGAATTGTACGTGACATTTTTAATACCATTTGTTTGGCGCAGTATAGCCATATATGGCTCTTGCGCCATTAAATCTCAAAATACCATACCATACCATACCTGATATGAAAAGGGAGTGCTAGCTCATATGCCATCCTCATCATCTGATCACATTTCTAAGTTATCAAGGCCACCCATAACAAAAGTGGTGTCTTGTGTAATATAATGTGTTAGAATTGTAACAAAAGGATACTTTATTGCATTTTGCTGTTAATTACATTGTGTAATTTGTGTAGTAAAGACAAGAAATACATGAAAATGATAAATTTTATAAAATTAACGTTTTAATCACACTAAAGATTTTAAATAAATCAAACAATAAAAATAATTGTTTCATAAACGTGTAAAATAGAATTTGTTATGGGGTATTAGTAGAATAATATAACTTTTTTTTAAATTTCTTGCACATTTCATAGACGATTCATTGCTATTATCATAATTTGTTTTGATTGCTTCAAACTCAATAGATGAAATTTTAGTAGATAAATGTAAAGCATTGCTTAATACTAGAAAGTCCGGGATTTCGATTACTCTTAAACGTCCGCCGATGTCGTTTCGACACCACGATATAAAATATATGAATTAATTGTAATAACTAAATTGCAGGACTACTGTTCAATGGTGTTTAATTTTAAGACTTATTAACATTATTTCATGCAATTATTATATATTATGACCCTTTATATCATAAACAATTGTAACAAAACAAATGACTTAATATTGTTAAATCAAAACACTAATATTCATAAATATTAGCATAATAAGCAAAATCGTAATTTTTGTGAAAATGCAAGTTTTTTAATCATTATCTATCGTTTTTATGCATAATGTTTTATACATACCTCATTTGCAATGGATACATTGATATTTTATTTTTCCTATACATTTCAAACACCATTTTCATGCAAGACACACACATTTTTTTAGTTACATTTCCATTACACTCTTTTAACTCCGCACTTTTTGCGTTTTAGCGAATTTGTAATTCATTTAAATTCAGTATTTATTAATCGAATGTTATCAATTTCATCTGCACTTTCTTCAGATTCTTCGCGATCTTATGTCTTCATCGGAATCTAAATTGGAACAAGGCAGCTCACCACCATCTGATTCATTCTCAGAAAACTCTCGCAACAAATTAGCAATTTCATCACGGCTTAGACCTTTTCTATGAGCCATCATTTCAGTGTGTCTGCTCTGCACAAGGTTAGAAAATCGAATGAAAATTTTTTTTATGAGCAGATAAGCAAATGCTATGTAACGAAATACGTAGACACAACAGTTTTAGTATAATTGATTAATTTCCGCTGTGAACCCAATAACACTGTATTCAAGGTAAAACAAATGGAGGATAGTATTTGGGGAAGTTTTACTAATGGTATCTACTTTTTGTTGAACGGCATCTATTTATAATGATAAATTGCATTTTTGTAGAAACGACACCAGCGGATGTTCGAGGTATATTTAGTTGTAAAATCTCTCGTGATTAATATAGAACCACAAAGCTTTTTCTGTGTAATCACCTTGGAAAATGATTAAAAGTCACGAAAATTTTTCAAATTCCCTGCAAAAAGGAGAACAAACTAAACAGGCTCCGGTGTCCAATCGACACCGACGGACGTTCTAGTGTTGGACACCCTTTCAATACCAATTTTTTCTTTTCCAAAATTAAGATAATTTAGGGCTCTAATGGGTCAAATAAAGTATAAATAGCTATGTTCTGCTAAAATTAAAATTAACTATAGGTGCAATTTTGGAGGTGGGATATACGTGTCTCAGTGGTCTTTTTAAATTGGACACATATGTCATATTGGGATTGAGGTGAACGTATAGAATAAAGTGGATACGAAAAAAAATGCATTAACATATGAATGTAATCACTGAAAACCATTAGGACATTCCCCGCTTACTTATTCTTTTGGGTGATTTTAAAATATCAACGGTACATATGTCCCGGTGAAGTCCAAAGGTTTAAATCTCAAGAAGTTTATTATTTACAATTTTCAGAATGATCTGTCCCTAAATGTTACAAGAATTTGTGTGGTCAAGGTATATTAGTTGGATATATAATTTTTTAAGGTATATAATTTTTCAGGATAGGGGGAAAAATAGGTAAAATTCAAAGGTTATTTTTAATTAAATATTGTGATCATGAAGAGAAAATATAATGATTTATTAATAAAATCAGAATTTGCTATATTTTGCAAGGGCACATTTAAGTTTTTAGAGCATTTGTGAATATTATTTAAATTTCAAATCTTTTCTTAAAAGAAATACTGGCACATTTGATTATAACTATTTTCTCTGTGGCAGCTATCTGCAATCATAGCGAGAGTCAAAGTGATCAACTTTGCCTTGAATTGATGGATGTTAGGTATGAACGAAACCACGTGATGGTCAAATCTATCAGTATTTGAGTACTTGAATCATTTTACAAAATTAGTCAATGGTAAAGGGCTTTATATGCTCTAAACTAATCTGCATTTAATTTATAAATTTGGAGTATTAAGTATCTAGTTCTCATTCGTTTTGGAATATGTGTGATGCCCTCCTAAAGTTTCAAAGTAGAGATTAGATTTTTTTTTAAGTGTCTGAGTTATTAGTATTTTTTTAATATTGATTAGTCATTGCTACTCAACAATATTTAACTCTTAGCTGCATTTTATTTTAGTTATTTCTTTAAACAGAGTGAAAACATCTTTAACATTTCTACATAAATACCATTAAAGGTTATACTTAACTTGCTTATAAGGAATTCACGTACGTTTTGGATTTATCTTTAATTTAGGTAGGGTAAATTAATAAATTTTGTGATTATGAATTATCTATAGAAAACAATAGTGAGTAATGACCTTACTATTTTTCAAAATATTGTTTTAAGAAAAAAATTCTTCAATTTTTTTTGAAAAAAAAAAATTGAATTCTTTGCGGTTTAAAAAGTAATTTGTCGTATAATTATTCACTTAATGCACGAACTTGTTTATTTCTCCTACAGTTAAAATTTATAATTGTTTCAAGTAGAAATTTTCTGAACAATTGATCTACATCTTCTAACCACTCTGTGTTTTAAACAAACGAAATTGAAAAATAAATAAAACCCTCAAATTGATGCTTTATCTTGGAGTGAGTTCGAGAGAAGACATCCAGGTGCTAAGGGTTAATGTAATTAAAAATAGATTGTGATAAAATTGAATTTTCAACATGCATACAGACACATTAATGATGCACTGAAAATCGTTGTTAATATTTGAATATTACAGAAAGATTCAAGTGTGGCAATGTAAAAGCAATTTTTATTATTCTGTAGAAATGTATGTCTTTTATCATAAAATACTGATTACATTGTAGGTAAGTCTATAATTTTAATACTTTGCTCTTATATACAGAATTGATGAAATCATTGAGGAAAGTGATGGTATAATGGTTGCCAGAGGTGATCTTGGAATTGAAATTCCTCCTGAAAAGGTCTTTTTAGCTCAAAAGATGATGATTGCCAAGTGTAACATGCTCTGTAAACCAGTTATTTGTGCAACTCAGGTATCATTGTATGCTATAAGCAATTTTGAATTATAAATTATCCCTTAATGAAATTACTTTACTCAAGACTTTGTATTGATTTAAATTTTATACAAAACCTACTTTGCAACATAATTTTAAGATTTAATTTAGGAAGTAAATTATTTCTCAGCTTATGATTATCAACATTTATTAGCATACTCATATGTGTTATGATCTAAGTATTATTTTTGTCTATTTTTAATTCTTTAGCCATTAAAGCTTTATATTTAGATATGTACTTGTTCAATTCATAAATGCTATTTTGAAATGAGGCCTTTGAATTTTACGTATTGTATGTATTCTGTATTTACTATCCAATCGCATTTTTAGATGCTTGAAAGTATGGTTAAAAAACCCAGACCTACCAGAGCTGAAAGCTCTGATGTTGCCAATGCTGTATTAGATGGGGCAGATTGTGTTATGCTGTCGGGTGAAACAGCTAAAGGAGAATATCCACTTCAAGCTGTAAAAATGATGCATGCAATTTGTGTTGAAGCTGAAGCAGCCATTTTCCAACGACATGTGTTTATTGAATTAAGCATGAAAACACCTGTTCCAACTGATTCAACACACACTGTTGCTATCGCTGCTGTAAATGCATCTATGAAATGCCTGGCTTCTGCTATTATAGTCATTACTACTACTGGAAGGTATGCAAAATTGTGTCCTGGTGTAAGTTTTTTTTTTTTTTTTAAATCTCCTTTACTCTGAACTTGAATTGATTAATTTAGCTTCTTCAAATTCAGAAATTAATATGCATTGTGTGATTTTTGAATTTGTGTAAAGTCTATTTATGTAGTAGTAATTTGTTGCATATCTGACATAATTTTATCTAATACTTTTAAATTACAAACTTGAAAGTCAAATTTTAAAATCAACTAAGTTCTTTGATAACTATCAATTTGTATATCAGATTTTAGCTTTAAAAAATTGAGGTTGCATATGATATTTAATTCTATGGTGTTCATACAATTTTTGCTGTTTGATAATAGGAATTATACACCTATTATATTTCTTAATTTAGTAGTGTCTTTTGTCAAAAATCTACTGAAACTTGTATAAAGGTTTTAAAAATTTTACTGTTGTGAGGATATTTTATATAAACCTTATTTGTAGGACTGCTCATCAGGTATCAAAATACCGACCTAAATGCCCAATTATTGCAGTTTCACGTCTTACTCAAACAACCAGACAAGCTCATTTGTGGCGAGGAATATTGCCTTTGCACTTCACAGGTAAATTTTAATCATTTCTTAAGCACAAAAGTTGAAGGTAGTGTTTTTCTATTTATACATTTGTTTGCTAATAACATAAAATTTCCTTTTTATTGATAATTTTTCTATAATGAGAATCATTATTTATAATATCCCCCCCCCCCCCAAGGAGAGCGTTTACCAGATTGGCCCCATGATGTGGATGCAAGAATTCAGTTTGCCATAGATTTTGGAAAACAGAGAAAGTTTATCAATTCTGGTGATGCTGTTATTGTTGTGACAGGTTGGAGAAAAGGAGCCGGTGCTACAAACACTATGCGTGTTGTTTATGTTGACTAATTAAGTATTGTTGTATACTTTGATTAGTTTCAAAAGATTGTAGTAATGTGAATTACAATTCAAAAATATTTTACTTAGTATATCTTGTTGTGTAATGTTCCCCACTTGATACAACTTCTACCTACATGAAGAAAGACTCGTTACTATTGTTGCAAAATATTTGTAGAGTTTAGTGATCAGATATTTAAAATTGTGATGTCATTGCATGAATGTGGTATTAAATTTATGAAATTTTAATGCATAAATAAATGAAATTTGCTTGAAAGTATAAAAGGTTTATTTACAATGCATTTTTACATGTTATAATTTCTTTAGTCCATCATTTAGTCCAAGCCTGTTTCTAGCAGTTTCTATTGCTAGAAATTGAACACGTAACACTGTAAAAAAATTGTTAGGAATTATGATTGTGCATATCTTTTCTGATTTAACTGATTATGTAAACGTTAGCAATCTATTATAGGAGAGGAGAAAATTCTCAAATAGCGTACAATTAAAAATATTCTGAGAAAGCAGGAGGAAAAGATTAATGCATCTTAGCTAACAATATTAGAAAGTACAGCAAAATGAGTGCAAACTATTCATATTTAAAGATTTCTTTTATTCATCGATCTTTTCAGCTATATTGTAATTTTATGTCTACCATAATTGGAACATGAAGCATAAGAATTTTGATTCACAGCTTTTTTCAATAATATTTTCTGTTATACAACCCTAACTTAAGTTACTTTATTACCAGTAAATCTTTTTAAATGAAGTTCAATTACTTTTTAGTTTTTGCTATACATAAGTTGCTGTGCTCAAGAGCGTTATATTTCTGCTTTTTCATACAAACTATACTAAATGCAATTACAGAAAAAATATTTTGGATGGCTTATTTTAAAACGAGTATGCTTATCTCAACATTATCTTTGTTATAGTAATAAATGAAAGGTTTTACCTAGTATGGTATTCTCTTCACTATAGTCTTTTGAGCTATCAATGCGTACTAAAGTGCCAAATGTTGCATCTTCAACAGTGTCACGAAAATCTTCGCAAAATTTTCGCCATTTCTAAGAAAACATGCAATAATGTGATAAAACTACAAAACAACAGCCTGCTATATTAAACATTTCAAAAGCATTAATGCATTTAATTGTACCTAATTTCTAAACTTTCTGTTCTCTTTCTATGATTAATGCTGTATTACAAGATATTAAAATTGCTGTTATTGACTCGACAAAGGTCATTTCTCCTTTTAAATGTTTTATTGAATGTTCAGAAAATCTCATGAATTGTTAATGACTGTGCCATGTATTTTTTTTTTTTTTTTTTTTTTTTTTTTTGCGAAAGCAAAAAGCTTTCTACTAAATAAACTTTATTTTAAAATGTGTTGACTATTAATATGCAATAATAACTTGTCTTAAGGCAATTACATTCTGTTAAGCTTTGATGTAATGTAGCTTAAATTCAGAATCCGATATAAATACGGTTCTTTAATTATTCTGCTCCTAAGAATAGAAACTATCACATAGCATTCAGATCAGTTCCAGATAATTAACTCTTCATAAATGCAAAGGATTTTAAATCCAGATATTAAACTATAAATCAGGGTTTCTTGAAGCCTTTAAGGTATAATCTTCTTTAAGTCTTTTTCATCACAATCACAAGGATCAAAAGCATTAATTAAAAGGAAAAACAATGAAGTCCTTAAAGTTTGTATGTTTTTTAAATAACTCATTAGACATACTTGTAAAAAAACACCATATACCTGTTTACTTTCTTCACTTTTCAAACTGTCTATTTCCAAAACGTCCAACTTGAAATTAGGAAACTGTGCAATAAACGCATTATATATCTTATCATCATGTGGAGTTAATTTCAGCGACCTAGGCGGAACTGATGTGATGAGCTATAATAAAAACAATATTCATCAATAAAATTTTTGGCAAAATTAATGTTTTAATTATGTTTTTATACTGGTAACATTTATGTAAGGTGTTAAAAAAATAATTATGCATGCATTCAAAACAATCGGAAATACATGAAACTGACACTAGGGGGGATACAAAGCATTTAGGAAATTGTTCATTCTAGTATGCCAAATAGTTTGGAATGTATGTTATGCATTGTTAAGCAAGAATATTTTGATCTTAAATTGCAATACAATGCAGCCTGTTTAAGATGATACTGAAGGAACCTAGAAAAAATATTTCTAATTTCAGGATCCAATACATATATTGTGTGCATGTACCAATATATTTATAAATTGTTTTAAGAACTAATTTTACAGTGAAAATTTAAGTTAACTTTTTTTTTTATTAATAGTAATATGCATAAAAGAAAGAGGAAAGTCACCCACTGCTAGTTTTGAAATCATTGTTGCCTATCATTGACACAAATTTCTGTGCTTTTCCAGAAATCTTATGCCCACTAATAGGTAGATACTTTGCTCTTGTTTTGCAGAACCATTGTATGGTAGCTTTATCAACATCTTCATTTTGATATTTTTAAATCGTTTTCTTTTGCTAAACATTTTTTCTACATCCTTCTGCCTGCATATTAAAAATCGGCTATTGCCGACTGAGACATTCCAACTTTAGCAATATCAACTTGCTTTAGATCTTGATCAATTTCCGAAATTATTTGTAGCTTTTCAAATGTCAGTGATATTTAAAGCCTTGAATTTACCATGGCACAGTTTAAAAAATTATTGCACCTGTAAAAATCTAGCTGATAGAAATGCTATATATTTAAAATTCTAATAAGGGATAATAGTTGCACATTTGAATATTGCGAGAATGCTTTGCTTAAAATTTCATTTAAATGCAATTGGTTTATGTTTGAAATTATAATTATTCACAATTATAGATAAAAGAATGAAATTCCACTGCTGAGTATGAACAAATAAGCTTCATAATATAATGTGCAACAATTAAACATGCTTTTATTCAAAATATATTTATACAGAAAACCAAAAACGTATGGATTTTTCTACTTTTACTCACATTATAATGTATTTCCATGTGCTCAGCAGCCTTGCCAACCCATGCTAATTCAATATCAGGCTATGAGGGAAATAAAACACAATCATAATGCAGACACATTATTAATATACATGAATTCATATACATTTTATTAATTTATACTAGTGTAACATTATGAAGGACAGCTTAATTGGATTAAGACATTTTGTTTTATAACTTTGTAAACAGTTTTAGGGCAGATCTCTAATTTTATACAATGATTAGATTCTGAGAATGGTATCTGAGCTAGTTACCTCCTCCCAAATCTTCCAC
This sequence comes from Argiope aurantia, assembly GCA_026543865.1. NCBI lineage: Eukaryota > Metazoa > Arthropoda > Arachnida > Araneae > Araneidae > Argiope > Argiope aurantia. The sequence continues at coordinate 142,325 of JAPMOR010079989.1, read as the reverse complement.
ATCACACCAGCAGGAAGATATATAACCAAAATCATTACTGGACTGCGAACCACAAGGTCAGAGGTTCTATCCTCGCGCATCACAATTCGCCACACTAGTGACCTCGGACGATGAACCCGCAACCAAAGTCGTCAGACTCGCTTGACGCAGCAACCAAAGTCGTCAGACTCACTCGGCACAACAGCAACCACTCACCCACACACGCTTGGCGCTACTCAAATGGGTACAGGCACATTAGATTCAACAACTAATAAATAATACATCACCACTCAACAGCCATATCGTTCGTCTCACCTCCGATTCATTGGAGGGAGAGTCTGTGGTGAAAGCTTATAAATCAGTTAACAGCTACGCTCCCCGAGCAATTGCTTTTGTATCGTGGTCATGTTACTGGACTGCAAACCACAAGGTCCCAGGTTCTATCCTCGCGCTTCACAATTTGCCACAGTAGTTAATTTAATGTGTGTCATGCTAATATACTGTTCAAGAAATTAGATCTTGAATTATTATTCACACCAAAACTGCCTCAATAGCCTTAAAAACAAAATCACACAGTAAAAACTGCAAACAATGTTTCAAAAAATCAACTGCATTATAACAAAAATATAAAATGATATATGCCAGTTTTGTTACAAAACATCCTTAACAAATGAAGGCATATTCTTACAAACAGAATGTTGTATGTATCTTCATTATGTTGAATTATAAATATGAATAATGCAATCAAATTTTGTAATGTTTAATAATTTAAATAAAATAATAAAATTATGACATAATAAATAATAATAAATAAGTTTAATAATAAAATTATGACATAATGAGAGAAATTATCTTTACCTGCATTTGGAGGAAAAAATGGCAAATTATGAATTACTGCTTAAAAGTTTACAATAAAGAATATTTGTAGTTCTAACATATTAAGTAAAGGCAGGGATAAAAGGTTAAACATATTAGCTCTCCAGTTTAAGGAGTTACAATAAGATCGAAAATTTCAATTTATACATGTTACCTATAATTATATCTGCATTTCACTTTATACATTTATAGGTGAATGCATTACATTAAGCAAATACAGAAAAGGCAGGTTTTTGCTACAAATCTTTATTGCCATAATTCCTGATTGAAGGCAATTCTCTACAGAATAAAATTAGCAAAATTAAGAATATTTCAACCAAAAACTATTAAATAATGACTATAGCTATTTCTCATACCAAATGCCCATTTAAATGATCATGTAACTACAAAAAAATTAAATTGTATGAAGGCAATATTTCCTCTTTTTTGTTCCAATATTTGATCACAATTTCTAATTTAACAATACATATTTGTGTCTTATTAAAGATAATAAAATAATCACAAGTGTTTTTTAAAAATTATTCCAAGTACAATAAACATGAAACAGCCAACACATAATATCTATGTAAATATGCAGTTCCATCATATTAATAAATGCAAGAAGAGATTTATAACTATATCCTTTTTTTTCACTTACTGTGTTCACATAAGAATCAGCATCAAAAAAGCTGCTTTTCTTCTCGGAGGAAGCTCCACTATTCTCCATATCTAAAATTAAAAAAAAAAATATCTATTTAAAAATTTTTAAGTATATATCTTTGATCTTGAAAATAGTTAATGAAAATGTAAACTCAATATTTATAGACATTAAATTATTTTATAATAGATTTGATTCTTGATAAAAAAGAAGTGGAAATTTCTTCATATAATTAATATCCATCTAGCCATATTTTAATTAATCCCATATCTATGGTCATATTCATCCAAGACTACAATACATTAATAATCAAACCTGGATATATATCTTCATATTTTTAATGTTTGCAATTTTACAAGTTTTTTTTTGTTTTGTTGTTGTTGGCAAGCTATAAAGGACTATGGGACATTACATGAATATACTATTTATTAAGAAATTTTATTCATTATCTAAAATCTATCTTTCTATAATATTCTATTTATTTATGCAATTTAATCATGTTTAATTTTAAAGAATCTGATAGTAGTTTAAGAGAATAACAAAACAGTATACATTAAAAATATGTATAATGTGAAATTTACTTTTTTGTAAAATATTATAATACACAAAATCCACTTACTCGGAACATTTTTTTTAAAAAAAAAACCTAAAATGAGAATATCTGTTCTATTAATCTTTAAATCTGGCAGGTTCTTGGGGGGGGGGGAACTGTACCAAATGAATTTTTAAAACCAATGAAAGCTAATTTTTTGCTATAAATTACAAAAAAAAAAAAAAAAAAAAAAAAAAAAAAAAAAAAAAAAAAAAAAAATGTTTAGAGAATGTAGCATTCAAAGAAGCAAATAATTTAAATGATTTTAAATATATAAAATATTTTCAATCATTAGGAACTGTAATACGATAAGAAATCTTTTCTATGTCTGGATACATAATTTTTAATTATCACAAAAGTATAATTAATTTTATAAAGACTTTACTGCTTCAAAATATTAATGAAGAAAGTTTGAAGCAGTAGTTTGGATTTTTAAAGCATAAAACTATTTCTGCATTCAACTTTTGATTATTTAAAAAAATTTATTGTTAATTTAAAATCATTTTCATTAATATCGATCCAAAAACATTCAATTGGGGGATGGGGTGGGGATTATCAATTGAATTCAAGAGTATTTTCAATTGAATTTTGTGAAAATAATGGGAGAAAAAGGAGGATATATTGAAATTTTTTTAAAGATACATCGTAAACAATTCCCTCCCCCTTCTGTTATAATTATTACTTTTTGTACCATTTTAAATATTAAATTTTAAAAAAGCTTCAGGCTATTTGAGAATTGATTAATTAGAGTTTACACTTAAGCATAATTTTCTTTTCTTCACAGATATATGAGTTTCTAGTATCAGTAATTAGATTTCTTTAAATTTTTCAAATACTGTATTGTATTAGATTGCAGCTCAACTTTAAAGTCGCATGAAAAGAGTAAAAATTTACAAAGGGATTTGTATTTTTACAAAGCTAATAATAAAATATCACAGTTACCACATTATCTTTTAAGAATTATAGCTCGTGTCATTCTAAAAATGGATTTCAATACAGTAACTTACACATTCAGCATATATTGATGTATTATTTATTGCAAAAAAAAAAGGGAGTTTATAAAAATGATTGAGTTTTATTGAATTTTTAAAAATACTAAAAAGTGTCAATGAACATAAGTAAAAAATTGTTCCCTACGACTCTAATCTTTATTATCATAGGAAGCTTTTTTACTCATTAAAACTTCTCTGTAATTTATTATTTAATTTACAATCTATTATTTGTATGAAATACTTTTTTTGAAAGAATTTTACACTGAAATAGCTTGTGGATATCTTTGAAATAATCAAATGCAACATAATATTCAATCTTAATTCATAAAAAAAATGCATAATATCTTCTATAAATTTGTAAAGATAATTTAAGAGGTACTTTGAAATTTAATCTAATCACTCTTGCAAATGATCCTGCAAAAAAGCCACATATATTGTGCTTTTTTTTTAAGTATATAATTTTTAAGAATTACAAGAAAACATGAAATTAACAATATAATCACAGATACTTCAATATAGGATTTTTTTACAACAATAATTAAAAACTAAGGATAAAATACAACATTTCTTCTGATGCTACACAAATTTTAATCCCCCACCCTTCATTTTGTTTCAAGCGTTTCAGTCTAACTCCTGAAAAGAAAGACTAAAATATTATAATGTACAAATGAAGTCTGAAAAAAATGTAGGCATAATTGGGGCAAAAATAGTTTTATCAAAATTTTTCTTGGACAATATTTTATTCACTATTTTAAATATTTATAGCTATTATGCAGTATTTTTAGTATTTATACAGAATTCATCTTTTTTTTTTTTTTAGATTTTTAATCCTTTTATAAATGCAGATGCTTTATATCTTAATCCAAGTTGAAAAGAAAAGAATTGGAAAACAATACAGATAAATAGGAATGGATAAAATTTAAAGAAATGTCCATTAGGGTGGAATGAAAAAAATCAATATTCGATTTTTAATTTGTAATGGAAAAATTGCCTTTAAGTGTAGATAAAATAAATTATAAATATGAAAAATATAGGTGTAGGTCTTGAGGTGCCGCAAGGAGGTTCAAGTTTCATAAAATTAAAATTTTTGCCACAGTTTAAAGTTTTGATTTTTAACTTTTGCAATAGCGTGGAAAAGTTACCTTTTGGTATAGATAAGAAAAATAAAAATTATAAAAAATATCAGTATATCTTGAAGTGCCACAAGGATGTTAAAGTTTCATAAAAACGCACTATTTGCAACTTTTTAAGGATTTTTGCCTGCAAATATGAAATAAAAAGCTTTGAATATGAATAAAAGTATACAATCAGTTATATGAATGAGTTATATGACGTCATATGAATAACCTAACCTAATGTCTAGTGTGGAAAAGGCAACTTTTCTACACTATTACCAAACTAAAATCTAAGAAAAATTTTTAGGGCCATTTTCACTCCTCCCTAATGTCTATGACAAAGTAACCAATGCTAATAATATCAACTACAGTAAAAGATTCATTGATATTATTAAAAATAATAAAATATTATTTAAGTTAAGTAATTATTCCTAAGGTAATAAATAAGTATTAAAAAATAATTTTTAATGAAACAATTTACACCTTTTTGGAATCGGTAAGTACACAGTATAGTAAAATAAAAAGTACAGAATTTTAATTCATAGTTTTATAATTTCTTTAATATTTATTATTTAGTTTTAATAATATTTCTAAGTGGAACTTTATACTAAAAGGAAAGCACACAACTGCATTTCATCAAAAAAGCAAGGGGTGGAATTAGGAATATTTACTAAAATGAATGCATACTTTAAAGATGTATGGACTATAGCACTTAAAAGAGAAACAAACTGGTATCCAACACCAATTGCCCAATTTTCTAATTACTTGGTAACCATCCATAGCTTAGGTTGTACATCCACAAATTATTTATGACTCAGTAATGTCTATAATTGCAAGAAAGGTTGGATAAAACTAAAGAATACAGCACAGATTTTTTACCAATATCAGTCAAACAGTAGAAAACTAACCAAATATTAACTATAGAATGCATCTACCATATTTCTTGATTAATTGCCTATAAAAAAAATTAAAGTTTGATGCTTGTATCATATTCTTTTATTAATTTTTTAAAAATCCTTAGAAAGAAAATACACAACATAACATGGTTACCTAATGTTGAGACAAACACAAAAAGTACCTTTAATATATATACTAGAAAATCTTCATTGTTAAAATAGTAAATAATCAATTTCTAAACAACTCATTTTTCTTTCCAACAAAATGTTACAATGCGATTTTTTAAAATATAGTAAAATTACTCAGCGTGAAAGCGAACTCGTTCGCAAATAATTGAAAGGAGATGAATGCACTAGTAAAGCACGAGAGAAATTTTAAATTAAACTTATCTCTTTAAAATCCTGCTATTTAACTACACAAGCAACACATTTGCAGAATATAAACAAAAGGGAAAATGCCATTTCGTAATTTATTATCAATCAGCTTTATTTATATAGTTCAGACATACATATTGAATTAACTGAAAGCAATATTTAAAAAAAACAAAAAAAAAAATTACATCTTACAAAACAACATAAATGATATCTATTATACTAACGTACCGTTTGACGTTAGAAGACGGTAATAAAGAAAAGAAACCTCACTCTTAGCCGAAACTCAAACCTCGTGCAGATTTTCACATACCTGACGCAAAGGAAGTCAAGCAGATAACAATACTGTCCGTAGAATTTCTTTCCGATTCCGTGAATGGCACATAATCACTTGGTTGATTGCATCTTCATCAATGAAATGCCTTCATGATTTTTATAATTCATAAAATGATCTTCTTTTGGCTTTAAAAATTAATTTAGGCTTGTATTAGCTATATTTTCATTTCCGAATTTCAAGACTTTAATTTTTTTCCTCCTTTAAAAATATTAAAATCACTGTTCAACACATATCGCAATTCTTCGTCATGATATCGATAAATTAAATTTTAAAACTCTCAAATAAAATCGATATTTTAAAATATCGATTTTTATCGATATATCAAAAATTGTGGATTAGATTCAAATAGTATGTGGAATTTTGAATATTGAACAGCGGTAAATAGCAAATTAAATTTTACGTATTGTGTTAAAAGTGCAAAATAGGGCTGAGCGATGCCGGAACTTCATTACCGCGATATATCGTCCACCACATACGCATTTTTTTTATATATCGTGATATCATTATTTATTTATAGATATTATAAGTTATAAATAACATCTCTTAATATATTGATTGATCAGAACGACTCCAAATAACCGGAAGTTTCAATTTATATAAGAAAAAATATTTGTTTTCTTTTGAATAAAAATAGTTAGAAAATAATTTTGTTAAAACCACTTTATTAAAGTGTGTCAATGTCAAGCAATGTCTGCATGTTACAATTTAGAACGAGCCTCCCGGTAGGAAAAGTATCCAGATCGGTGACGAGGTTGTCTGTGTCAATCATCCTGGAGGAGGCGTGGCTATGCTTGAGGGTTCGTATAATAAGTAAAAGTGACGAAGTTGTCCTCTTTTCAGTAAGGACTGAGGGTTCGTATATATCTTTATAAAAAGTAAAAAAAGGTCACTTCTTAAGTAGACAATACTTATTTTAACAAAAAAAAAAAAAAATCTCGGATAGCGAGATGAAGTCAACAGTAGTTAAGCCAAATGGATGAGTGATATTATTGTGAATTTAATTAGGACTTTTTTTCCTTTAAAAAAGAATAATTGGAAAGTCAGAATAAATTGAAATTTTACACGCCGGGCAGAAGATTTCGATGATTTAATTCCAGATAGAAATTTTGATACTCAGTTTTTTCCAATTTAATTTATAATCATGTGATTAATTCAAACAATAAAATAAATCATAGTCAATTAATTTTAACTATTTAATGAAACTAAAAATAAATTCCTTAAATGTATAATTTCTTTAAAAAAATTAATGAATAACACATGCAAAAAAAAAGGCATAGATCGTCAAAGAAACAATTGAATGTCGACTTTTAATCAAAAATATCTAATATTTTTAACATCTACTTTGATAAAACTTTATCTATTAAATTATTTACAGAGAAGAAACAAAGCTTTTAAAACTAATTTCAGCAAACTCCATTAATTCAGAACAATATCTTTCGATGACAATAAATTAATATTTTTGATTATACTAATAATTATATGTATTATTTCAATACTTGCTTTGTAACTGACTCTTTAAAAAGAAACATTGAACATTTTCATTTATTAATTACTGATTGTTACAATATTTGTTTAAAATAACGCTGAAAATGAAGGTAAACATATGAAAGTGTAACCTGCAACATATTTTAAAACTCACCAAATAAATAAATACTTCAAGATATTCTATTTCTTCAATAATTTTTAAAGACCAAGTTTTTGCTTCCAAAATATAAAAAATGTATTTCGGAATTACCCCAAAATTAGAACATTTACATTTGTGACTTTTTTGAGGACGGGGAGGAGGGTATTTACTAAGGAAACATTACAATGTCTCTCAGATAATCGGGTAAAAAGTAATTTTAAAGTAAAGGTAAAAGTATGGAAAGTTTGTAATACAATCTGAGTATTGGACTTAAGAAAACTAGTAAACTATATAGACAGGGCCCTGTCTAATAACAAACATTCTTTTAAATTAAATCTTATTTTGAAATTAAATAAACCAGCTGGAGTGATCTTCCCAAAACTTCATCGTTATGTTATAATAAGGGAGTTATCTCTTTCCCTATTCCCACATAAAATCTAGGATAAAGGCTTGTATCTTTATTATAACATTCGCAAAGAACGGTTATGAAATATATATCTTTGGCGTAAATTTAGTGTTTTACTGAATCTATCGAGTGATTTTCGATGGTTTTTTTAGAAGGATTACTCCATAGCATGCTGTTAATAGAAACCGAAAATTAAATTTTTGTTTTAGACGAACTTTTTCCCCAATCCATTGAAGACAAAATTTTATACAAAACTACAATTGTTGTCACAAATTCATAGAGTGCTTGTGAAAATTCTATTTTTAATATACGGAACAACAGTCGGTCAACCCCTTGACTGGTTTGGTTTCGAATGAGATAGATATCTATACATAAAATGTTAAATCTATGTACCAAATTTTATCCATCTAGCTCTATTCCTTTTATCATGTTAATTTATATTAGCGCAACTGGACAGATAGACTATATCTGAATTAATTTCGATCAAAATTCGGTAGAAAACAAATTTGGTGAAAATACCATGAACCAAATTCCATTTGTCGAGCTCAAAGCGCTATTGAGTTATCGCGTTCCAGGACAAACAAACAAACAGTGAAACCTTATGCATTTTTTTTTCTTTTGTACTCATTGAGGTTTAAAACGAAGACATTCGTCAAAATCTCAAGTCAAATTTTTTAAAGATTATAATACTTACTCTTTATTTCGTTAATGAGAAAAAAAAATTAATTAGAAAATAAATAAAAATTTTATTGTTGTTGTTTTAATGTTGGCTATTTGTTTATTGCTAGTGTTTAGTTTGCTAGTGATTTTGTTTATGTTTGTGATGTACAAAGAATTATATTTTAGGTGCTTTATATAAAACCTTATTATCTAACTCTTTACGCTTTTTTTACTTATTGTGCTCACCTGTACTCAAGTAGCCCTACAGACTTTCTAAGAATGGATTTCGTTCAAAATTTTAATTAAATCCTCAAATTTAGCATAAAATCCATGTACCAAATTTCGTCCATGTAGTTCAAATCGTTTTTCAGTTATCACGTTCTAAAAACATGTTCTCAAACTCGGGAAGATCTGAAACATACACAGTAATCAAAATCATGACTTTCAATTTACTTAAATTTTATTTTATTTATTTATGTATTTTTTCGAGAATTATAATTGTATGTACTATCTACATGCACAAAATTTGGTGCATGGTTTTTATACTAAATTTGTAGATTTCTATCAAATTTTGAACGAAATCCATGTTCAGGAAGTCTGTATGGCTATTTGAGTAAAGGTGAACACGATAAGTACAAAACGTAGAGAGATAGATTATAAGATTTTATAGAAAGCACCTAAAATATAGTTCCAAATCATATTTTAAATAATATCTAACTGCGATAACTTAAATCAAAATAAATGAAATTTGGCAGGTAATTTTGTTACTAAAATTGCAATCCTGTTTTTCTATTATATTTGGGATTCGGGATACAATTTGTAGAAGAAACCGTTCCTAAAATACATACGCAGTTTGCATAGCTATATTAAGAAGCACAATGCTTTCATTTACGGGGTCTGAAAATAAAAATTTGAATACCCGTGATGTATACGACCTTTATTAAGGTCCATTTTTGTGGTAGGAGGAGGGATGATAACATCATTATTAGAGGGTATACGAAAAAGTTTCAGGGAGACAATTTCTGTTAACTTTAAGTTTAGCTGCGTTTTTTATTTTTATTTTGAAGTTAAGATTGCGACTTAAAAAAATATTTTGATTAGTATGAATATTACAGTAAAAATCGACAAAATTCCTCGAATTACAATAAAATATCTCCATTGATATGATGTGGAAGTTCGAAGAAATCGTAATACTTGAAAAAAACTGATAAGACTTTAAATTAATACTTTAAATTGACTCTCATGCAAATATTTGTCTCTTCAGAAAAGAATTTCACTTTCCATTTGACAGGTTATGAAGATAAAATTTGCAAAAATGCAAATTTTAATTTTCTCATCTTTGGTTTTTAAAAAATTTAGTCGGTAAACTGGAAGACGTTGAAAAATTTTGTTTATTAAGCAATAAAGTAATAAAAAATACAGCTCTTCCGTTATTTTCCCATCAACTTTATAAAAATAGAGCTACAAAAATGAAAGAAGATGAGAGAAAATGTAAATAGCATGAGTATTATAAAGAATTGTCACAAGCAAGGCTTAGAAAATTTAAAGAATATTCATACTTCTAATTCAAAAACTGAGTGCATGACAATTTATTAAACTTGATTAGTTATTATTTTGAAAATTTTCTCCTAATTAAAATAAATAGAAATGAATATCTACGAAAATAAATGTATTTAGTATAGTCATTAAGTGCCTGAAAATAAATAAAATGACTGAAGTAATAAAAAGTATTACTATAACATTAAAATCTTGAAAAATTAAAGTATTGACTGGAAATAAAATTGATTTTACTGAAAGGTACAGGTGAACACGATAATTTCAGAACATAAAAAACTAGATAGATAAATTGTGATAGAAAGATTCAGCACATAAAATATAGATGCGTATCATATTTAGAACTGAGTCCCTCAGGAAATTAACTATCTGTCTTTACTTTAACATACATATAAATGCAATAAGTTAAGTCGCAACAAATTAAATAAATTAAATTTAATAGATTATTTTATTACTAAAATTGTAATCCTTTCTTTTTTATGTTATAATTCGAATTCTGGTTTCAATCGTTAGAAGAAATATCTCCAAAAATGAATATACGGTTTCTCATTACTTTCATATACGGGGCCACTGAAAATAAAAATCTGAGTTTTCGTGCTGTTTATGACTTTTCATGTTATGTTTGGTATCGATGAAAATTATTCAAGAAAACAGGTTTATATAGGTCGAAAAAGTAATTAATAAATTAAATCTGATAGATTATCGTGTTAGTATCACGGAATTTTTCCATTATAGAAACAGATTTTTCAAAATTTTGGACCCAATATGCCTTTAAGTGAGTGTCAAATTCCATCCCGATATTTTCAGTAGTTCTTGCGGTATAAATTAATTTTGTTTGCTTAAATTATGTAATAATTAAGTAATAGTTATTCAGTAATAGTTAATATTACTATGTGTTCCCTGCTTTAAAATCTTATATAAAGATAATTTATAAATTGAAGTTATTTTTCTGAAATTCTTATTTTATTGTAGACTTTATAAATAGGAAATTTTATTTTGCATAAAAAAAGTATTTTTACACAACTCTGTAGTTTTATCCTTTCACAACTATCTTAGCCATAACTTCAGAGTTAATTTTATTAAAATATTTGATGCGTTTAAATTATATGCTTATACTTTACAATACATATATGCACATATGATATTTTGCATTACCAGTTTTACCTACAATCTGCTTTAATCCTATGAGTCCTGACAGCCCCATTCGATAGGCGCCTGTTTCAGGCGCCTATCGAATGGGGCAATATCGGGCGGTCAGGGCTCATATGGGGAAATATTTCTTTGGAATCAATATTCAAAAATTTTAACTTGTACATAATAAAAAACAATGAAATATGTCATTAGCTGACATCAAATTATCAGTATCAGTTAGGTGACATCAAATTATAGGTATCATCAAATCAACATTTATTTAATTAAAAGGATTCTTGATTCATGGATTCAATAATTTATTTGAAATATTTATACAAAATCTTGTTCCAATTGCATTGTAAAGTGATTAACTCTATCATAAATTCCACTCATTCTTTATAGCAAATATCTCAAACTCATATTAAACAAGGTTTATATAGAAGACAAAAAAAAAAAAAAAAAAAAAAAAATTCTGGAAATGTTAGCTTATTTCAAAAATGTCATATAAAAGAAGAAAGACAAACTGATATCAATGCTTCCTTCTTTGCACGAGACGTCTTGAACTACCCTCATTCCTATTTCAGGAAATAAGTTGTGAATAGAATTAATTTCAAAATGGTACAAGGTGAATATCAGTAATTCTCTATCTGACAGTGAACTTATTTCATGTCAAGTGAAAATAATTGCTCATATCTATAATTACTTCAGAAAAGGGAATTAATTTTGTATTTCAAGTTTCAAATCTGTCTGCGAAATATACATTTTATGCCTATGGAAAAAATTTCAAAAAATGAATAAAACTATAATTCCAAGGATTTTAAATAATGAAACTTGTTCCATATACAACTCTCAGCCTTAAAATGTTTTTCCCCCCTGTATATTTTTGATACCATGCAGTTTCTACTAAACTTGGTCTGTTAAAAGAGTTGAATTATGAATTTTAAAAATTACAGTAAAAATGTATTATTTACAATTTTATTATATAGTGTTATGGCTACTGTACCATTAACATATTTACTGTGGCTCAGACTGTTGTTTTGAGGAATAAGATATGTGATAGCTTAAAAATGAATAATTTTTTTCACATTTTCTTCCCTCAAATTTCTAAAAGCATTCAGTAATAGAATTACAAACTTGTATGATAAATGAATGTTTGCATACTTCTAAAAATTCTCATCAAAAATGTTATTCAAAGCAAATAAGATTATTCTAATGATTATCACTACCGCTGTTTTTGCCATACACAAAAATTGTTATTAATAATAATGTTCTATGTTATTTAATGTGGTTTCTCATTCTGAGTGTTGAAAGAAATTAAAAAGTAATGAACATATATATATATATATATGTAGTCTTTCTTAGTGATTTTATTAAAATTTGATGTTATTAATATAAACATTTTTAAGAGACAATTATTGATAGATGTGTGTATGAGAATATATTTTTTAAAATTAAGTCCCTTTTCTGTTATTTGTTAGCATGCGTGCAGAAGTTTTCTCTTAATATTTCACCTTTCTTATTTCATGCCATACCATTGAGAATAGTACAGCACATATAAACCTAATTACATTATACAGAAATAAAACAGGAGTAATGATTTTTTGCCAATCTTCCTTGTATATTTCAGGTAGCAAAACATATACTGATATAAATCTTTAAAGTATTTTTTAGATTTTAAATTTAAAAAAAAAGGACACTTCACATAATCATAAAAATACATTTCTTTCTTTTTTTATTGGTTCTTTTATAATATATAAATAAGTATCGTTTGATGTAAACTAAACATTTTTTTTCATTTAATATATTATATATTTACATACTATTAAAATTATTTTACTGTCAGATAAGGAGGAAGCACAAAATTTATCACTTTTGATCCATTTTTTAAAAAAATAATATCTATTATAATAATAATAAAGATGAATGAATGTGTGTTAACTCTCTACACTCCACATCATTTGACCTACAGTGTCAAATATGGGATATAATTGAAATTAAGTACAACCAATATCCTGACAAATCAGCCATTTCGGCAAAGACATCTAATAAATAATAAAGTTGATAATTTTAAATTCCAACATGATTTTTTTATTGGCTACTTTTCTATACTAAATTTAGATGAATAAAATCACAGCTTTTGGCATTTATGCTTTATTTACATGTACTTGATTTCACAATGATCAAATTCTGATTATACATTAATATTTAGAGTTCTAAAACATTATCATAAAATCCTAGGATTTACAAATTTTTCAGCAAATAAAAATATTAAAAAGTATTTTTATTAATAAAAACTAACATTTTCATTTCAAATTATAAAATCTCATATATATATATATATATATATATATATATAAACTATATATATTGCTATCATAAACATTAATGGGTCAAAGAAAACTCCAAAGGCATTGAGCTGACTATAAATATCAAATTAATAAAAGGAATTTTAAGTTATAGAATCCTTTTCTTGCATTTGTTTTTCTAAAAAATATGTTTCATATTTTATTTCATAGATACATGTTAAGAATTACATTTTCCTAGATTTAGTTTATTTCTGAGAGTTATCTTATTAATTTCAGCTTTTGTTAACATAACAGCAAAACATTGAAAGATCATTTTTTTTTTCATGCAAGCATAATGCATTTTTGCATATTATATGGCTTGTATGCGTGTGTATGTATGTACACAAACATATTGTTGAAACACATGTTTAAATGATTAAAAACTGACTGAAGATTGAAAACAATTATTTTATGTTGTAGTAATATTCAAAGGTTATTGCCAAAATAAAGACAACAGCAACAAAAAAATATCTAGAAATAAGATTAAGAAAGTGAATAAGGCTTTTAAGTTGGTTGTTAATTAATAAGTTTATAAATAACAGAAAAAAATTTAATAAAAAATTATTATATTTTCAATTCCTATAAGAGGATTATTTCAGATGGAAATGAAAAACACTTTAATTGAATTTTCATTTCCTATTACTCAAAAAAATTTACAGTACATTTCAGCTTACATTAAATAAAGCTTCCCATATTTAAAAAGGTTCTTGAACATCCATGAAAATTAGTTCTCCATGCCAATTTCATTGCAGAATTGATTACTTCAGCTGCATCTATTTAAAAGGAACTTTCCTAAAAGTTAAAAGCTTAAGAGAAAGCCAGAAAATATCTAGACAATCACTTAAACCCAACCATTGGGAATATTATTCCTTTATTAGAAGACAAAATAAATAAAATGGGATTTTTAATAATACAAGCAACAACATGAATACTTAACAATTTTTTCAACACTTCAATATCTAGAATTCACATCATAATCTTGTAATTTATATTACAGATTTAAATTCCACATACTTACTAGTAAGCCGGGTTCTCCATTCTTACATCAATGCAACGTTGAAAATTGGCATTTGATTGTTACTGAAACTGAAATAAACAAGGAATTTTCCTAAAAGTTAACAGCTTAAGTGAAAGACAGAAAATGTCTAGACAATCGCCTAAACCCAATCATTGGGAATTTTATTAAAATTTAAAATATTAATGATGTACAGTCCAATTCCCATTATTTAAAAATTACTTCAAGAAATGTTGTGAGCATACAATGCCGATTCAAAACAAAACTGTATTCAAATGTGTATTCAAAACAAAACTAGCATTTTAAAAATTTAAACCTGCAGTTATTTGTACAAACATTAATGCTCTAAAAGCAAGTATATCGAAATTTTCAGTCAATGATAAATTGTTTAATTTTTGATACACATAGTAACTAATATAAACACCACAATTAAAATCATCTATTTGTTTTACATGAGGTGGAAAAACAATTTGCCAGTGGCTATTTGAATTGAGCGAATTATTTAATACTGTACATCAGCGGTTTATTAATGTTGAGGTATCCTTATCTGGCTTATAACAAAGCGGGTAAAAATATTCAAATATTTTATTTTTCAAATCTGCTATAATTAAAGTCCAATGGGAATTTAAATTTACAGGAATTATAAGACAATCAAAATTTGCTATTTCTCGAATCCAAGGAAATTGAAGAATGTTTTTTTGATTAAAAATCAAAAGAGAGTGTAAAGATTCTACAGCTTTAAAATTTGTGAATCTTCTAGTTAATACAAAATTAAATGTCTCAATGACTGAATCGTATAGCCAACCTTTTTTGAAATTTGACGATATTGATTTAAGATATTTTTCTTCTTTGGATCTAAAGATTTTAACATATAAAATGAAAGATCAATATTATTAATAGTTAATATTGTAGCAGTAGGATTTGTGACATTAAACTTATTAAATCTATGAAACACATCAATATTAACACATTCAGAACTTTTAACATTAAAGGATTTTAAATCTGCCTCTTGCTCAGAAAGATTATTAGGTTCATCAAGAAGTTCTTCATTTAATTTTTGCTTCTTATCGCAATTTTAAAAAACTTAATCTGTGGATTAATTTTTTGATTAGGCGTAACATATAATTTAAGTGTAAAGAAGCCAGATTATTTTTAAGATTCAAAACCCCACACATACCAGCTCCTAAATTATTCAAACAACTAACTACATTATTTAACATGATTTTTTTAATCTGTGGAATTTCTATTAATTCTAATACTTCCGAACATAACTTTTTGCGCTCTGCCTCCTTCGATCTGCACTTCTCATTAGTAGATAACATGTTGGGATTTAATTTTTCACTCAAAATATCAGAATTAATTATAATACTATTTTTTTCATTAAATTTATGAAAATCATCAGTTGTGTACATATTAGGTTTGGAAGACATTAAATGAATTTTATGTATGTGCTTGTACAAATTGCGTCTTCACAAGAGCAATGATACAAATGACTGCACAATGCCGTACAATTAATATTTGTACATTTACAGCTGCAATGATCCAATAAAACACAAACATCTGCAATTTTTCTTATTACATATATCTTTCCTTTTACAGATTGAGATTTAAGCTCCCAATGATTGTCATATTCAATGACATCTGTATTCTGAATCTTTACAGCCCTGTCATGTTTATCTTTAACAGTTTTAGTGAACTTGGAATGAGTAGGAATATTATTAATAACATTACAAGAATGTTTTAAAAATCGATCCCTTTCCATTTTTAAAAGAGTTGAAACAAGATCATCTATTCGCCTATTTTACTTACACTCAAGATATATTGTTTTTAACTGACTGTGAAAAGATTCGCAATAATTGTTAGTATTGGTATTACCATGTGGAAATCGTCTGAAACTGGTTGCCCATAATTCTTTTCTCCCAGAATAATTTCTAACAAAATAATCAATAAAATTTTGGCATTCATTTGAATTGCAGTCGATAAACATTAAAAGTTTATTTTCAAAATTTTTTTCAGATACTTCCTTCATTATTTTTAATAACTCGTGTAACATTTTTTGAAGGCGAAACTTATCACATACTTTTGAAGTTAACTCCTTTTCCAAGCACGTGGCATAGTAGATGCTTTATATTTGGACCAAATACAGAATTAAATGCTTTAAAAGAATAACCATCATCATCGGTCATTACAATATTTACATTCAGGTCGGAATCCTACAATGTAAACTTGAAAATAAAGCAATTAAGGTATGGTAATCTAAATCATTAGTGATAAAATGTGCAACTGGATAATCTTGACCATACTCATCCTGAACATGCAGAGAAAGAAGATAAAAGTCAAAAGTTTGTGTCATGAGCATCAATACAAAGAATTTTATCTGAATGCTTAACTAACATATCCTTTTGTGCTTTAGTCTGTAAACCTAATGCAAAAGAACTTTCATAGTTAGGCAAATTCTAAATGTGCAGGGCCCAAAATTGTTCTCGACTTCTGTAATTTGAAAATTAAAATAGGATTGTATGGCTCTTTCCTTAATTCCTCTACTATACAAGAAACAGACATGGTATCATTGGCTGGCTGAATTGAATTGCGTAAGTGCCTTAAATAATTCTGTATAGTTTTATGAGATATGAAGGCTTCCTTTGTAGGAAAAAAATTTATTATCACGACATTTTACAATTTTTGAAACGGGAAAGGAAAGTAATAAGTAAGATTTAGTTAAATCACATGAACTTTCTTTAAGGGAGTGATATTTAATGTTCTCGTAACTGACTTGATGGTTATGAATGGAATAATATGTAACCTATATCAAATTCTTTTGTTCACATACGGAGATCTCCACAAGACAACTTATAAAAGAATTACCCCCTTTTTATTTTTATGTTTACTATTTCGGTCTGCCCTTAAATTAATCCTCGATTGATATGACGGATGAAAAAATTGACAAGAATAATAATAGAATGTCTTCGCATCACATATTTTTTTTACCAGTTTAATTTTTAAAATAAGTACGAGTACCAATAGTTTCAGATTCTAACCAAATTTTAAAACTTGCCATAGAATTGAAAGAATAAGTTTTGATGTTTTTAATGTCATGCACAACATTAAGATGCTTATTTAAATAAACTTTATCACATTCTGTACAAAAATACGATTCATGCTTCTTGTCACCAGTACATTTTTTTTGTGTGTTCATTAAAATATTCAGTACCACTATAAAATCTACCACATTCTAGACACAACTGGGAAGAATTTTCACATTTATCAGTTAAATGTGGATAATCTAAAGTTGTTTCGACTAGCACTAAACATAATTTGGGCTTTTTTACAATTTCTGCTTGAGAACTAACACTAGCCTCTAATAAATTATTACAATTGCTTTTTGGTAAAACATCACAGACCTTTAGTTTACAGCGTTTTAAATGATTTGCAAAAGAGGGTTTTGAGGAATAAAATTTTAAGCATAGCTCACATTTTTTTGGATAAGTACTCTTAATGCGTTCTACACATTTATATTTTCTTAGATGCTTTGAAAATGATGACTTGGACAAATAAGTTTTCCCACAATAATCACAAGTCTTTGAATATAAGAAATTCTGGACACCTCCTCCAGTGATTTTTTTTTTTTTTTAAATTTAGAGCCAAAACTATATTTGTCCTATTTTCTTCTTTACAATCATCTAGTAACACTGAAAATTTGTTGTAGGAATATTGCAAATAACATTTTCATAGATATTTTTGTCACATTTTGAAAAAATATTTTTACTTATCTTAGTAATTCTTGCCTTTCCAAGTTTGTTGGAAGCACATGCTGGCCGACACTAGGCTGGGGAAATGCGAGGAGCTTCTGGTTCAGAGTGGACTGGGGATGTGCGAGCAGGTTCTGGTTCAGAATGGGTTGGCAGAGTGCATGCAATAACTGACTGACTGCAAGTTGGAAGAGAAGAAACAGCAGCAGGTAGAAATGGTGGAACAACAGGTACATAAAATGGAGGATAGAGCACAGAAACAGAATGGAATTGCAAGAACTGAACCATAGGCATATAGTAAACAATAGGTAAAAGAAATTGAACATGACCAGTAAGAGGCACAGGCGGGGAGACTGGAAGAGTAGGAGGCGCAGGCGGAGAGGGTGGAAGAGAGCAAGAAGCGGTTAAGACTGCACAAGCTGAAAGAGATGGCCGTGCTAAAGGCCAAGAAGCAGGATGCTTAGACCAAAATGGTGAAAATGAAGATTGACTTGAAGACAATGCAGGAAACTTAGTAGAATCTAAAATGAATTTAGGAGAAATTGATTGACATTTTTGATCCTGTATAAATTTTATAAGAAAAATGAATAACAGATCTTTTAAAACACTCTGGACATTAAAAATATCAATATAAATTATATATAATCAGATAACAAATGCATTTATATATATACCTTTTGAGAAGCTGATGGAAAAGAAGAAACATATGAAGGAACTGGGTCAACAGAAGTTGGTACCTCGCTACAAGGCAAAGCAGAATCAGAATGCTGTGGCGATGACGACAAAAATGAAGGCTGATCACAGGAAGACAATGGTGGAAACTCCAAAGAATCCAAAATATATCCTGGGGTGATCAGCTGGCAATTTTTCCTCTACAAAATTTAAACAAAAACCAAAATAAATACAAATATTTTTCCAACTTTCATCAGTACTTAAAAAATATATATTATTATAAATTGCATATAAACAATAATATTCATACATACCTTTCAAGATGCATTATCTGAAGAAATGCATTTCTTTAAAAACCTACAGAAATAATTGGCCAAGCGAAGATCACCACATTTATTAGGATGTAAACCATCCTTTCCCAGGAAACCAGATCAGGATGGCTTGTTAGAACTGCAAAAGATAAAAGCATCTTCATTATGGCACTACTTTCCTAATGCTTTATTTACAGCTTCAATCTTATGATTTAAGATTTTTATATGTTGAACAATTTTCCAGTAATCGTTTTCAAAGTAATTAAAATATGTAGGAATGATACTGGAGAAAATAATTCTTGCCTTTCGATTGATTTGTAAAATCTCATTAACCAGTGACCTATACTTTTGAAGTATTGTTTCTACACTATCAACTGATATGTTATGAGTGCCAACATGCACTAAAATCCAATTAGTTTTTCTGTATTTTAGAAATTCTACTGGTTAACCTCTCAATGGTTGTTCCTTGGTAAAAAATAACATCCAAATCCTCAGATAAATGCAATTTCAAGCATTTAATCATCGAATCTCCAATCAAAAGAATATTCATTGTGGCATAGTTAAATATTCTAAACTAATTTCCTTATAACAAACGATTAATAGTAATAAATATCTGAATAATATGCACACAGATAAGCTAATCCAAGATCAAATAGAGCAAAGTCAATACAATACTGAGATATTTCCAAATTCTACTAGCTACTACATGAATGATACACTTTCTATTGTAAGAAAATAAATAACTAGTCGCTAAAAAACATCTCTATATAATGTAATAAAGAAATTTATTTCTTAATTATTTTTTATACAATTGAATGTAAAATTTACTGCAAATAAATAAAATGACAAAAGCACTAGTAAAATTCCTCTCACTATTTAACCTTAATTAACACTATAATTAAACAGAAAATTATGGCAAACAATCAATGAGAATTAAATATTTAAGGTTATGCAATTAAATTAAGATACACTTATTACATGAAAAAACAAAATATCAAATAACACTAAACAAACTCCTCGTTTACTATTAACCCTAATTAGTACGTTTACTATTAACCCTAATTAGTACTATCTTAAAAACAATAATTTTAAGTAAACGTAAAAAATTATAACAAATTTTCTTAAAGTGATTAAATAAGAAAATAAAGCCTGTAAGAGTTTTCTTCAAAGTGAATCACTCGCTGACAATTTTTAATCATTCTTTCCTCTTGAAACAATGAATGAATACTAATGAAACGGCGCGCTCAGTAAGAGAATGATTAACACGTTATGATGACGATAACAAAATGCGAATTCCTTTTACAACCTCGGTAGGACAACTTCGTCACTTTTGGCAGCGTGCCAAATTTCGACTTGCTACCGGGAGTAAATTCCTACAATTTATAGCATTAGGTTTAAAACAAGTATTTTTATATATTAGAATATGACAGTATTTATAGAAATATTTAAAAAAATCTGTATGAAGGACAGTAAAAATAAAGAGCAACAAAAATAAATGGTAACCGCTAACCAATACGAAATCGAAAACGTAAATTAATTGTGAATATCGATTTATTGTATCGCGATTTTTTTAAAGGAATATCGATTAAGTGTGAAAATGCGAGCTGTGAATAAAATTGGGGATTCAATTTGAATTAATCCTTTTTGCTTTTATTTCTGAAGATGAATATTTAGCGATTCAACCAAGGGCTGTCAGCAACCTTCTGATAATTGCAATTATTTTTCCATAATGGTATCATTGAGTTTGGAAACAGAAAAATGTTTATTCCAGAATGATATGCCTAAAACAAATACTTTTATAAATATAAGAACATGAGAGTATTTAGAGAAATATTAACAAAAAATGTGTGAAGTTGAAAAAGAATGAAGTGTAGCAAAAACAAATATAAACCGATAACGAAGACGAAATCGAAAACACGAATTAATTATGAATATCAATTTATTGTATCACGATTTATCTTGAAATATATTTAATGATAATGATTTCGCTATACCAATATTTTCGAAACCTTTAATCAAAAAATCGATTTTTTACAAAAATATCGATTTTTTCATATAAATCGAAATTCGGCATAGCCCTAGTGCAAAATGGCAGTAGCGTATGCTGTTTTAAAGCTCATATAGCTGTTCATATATTTCTGTGTCACAATTCTGTAAATTATATTTTAAAAGAACTGAATTTTTTTTGTTTTAAGTTTGTAGCAGCGGATATAGTTTCAAAATAGCTTGATATAGTATTCATAGAATAATCCTTGTAAGTATCTATTTTTAAATTTAAGAATGATGTAAAAATTAAAGCACACACTGAGTTGATTGTCTATTTTCGGGATTGTACACTGCATTATATAATAGTTTTTAATGGTAAAGAAGAAATATGTTGCGTAATTTTCATTCAACAGCCATTTAAATGTGTGTTGATATTTGGTTTGGAAATTCTTATGATGTATAATAAGTTTCAAAATGAAAAATTCATAACTCAAATTTTTATGAAAAGGTGTTATTTTTTGTTGGAGATTTTTAAATGTCTCACCCTTGCTAAATGCCATGTAATTTTAATTCTCAGAGACAGGAAATTAGGAAAACTGTGCACTCTTCCATATTCATAAAGAAAGTGCTCTGATTGTACCAATTTTTAGGATGCAAAATCATTCGTTTTATCATGAAAATTATATTCCGTCTCGAATTGTGATGTTTAATTTTTAAAGTTTGTAATGATACTGAATTTTACCCTTCATTTTTCACAACGGCATTTTATAAAATTTTTATTTGAAATAATTCCTTTAGATGAATTCAAAATTTTATTTTATTTTCATGACCTTTATTGATCGTTGATTAATGATGAATTTCTTTTGAATTCAAATGCTTCGTTTTCAGAATTATAATTGTCATTTACCTTAGATGGAACTATATTGTTTTATTATCATTTGTATATTAGATGCTGCTTACGGATTTGATTCAAGAAGGGTCTGTTGAATTTTGAATAACATTTGTAACTAGCAAATTAAATTTTACCTATCAGGATTGCCATGCTGCTGGGGAAAAATGGAAAACTAGAGAAACGCAGCGAATTTAAAAATCTGGAAAAAGCAGGGAAATTTGAAAATTTTTGTAAAAACCTGGTAAATACAGAGAATTTAAAATTTTTTAGTTATTCTTTCTCTATCTAAAAAATGCCCCTCTCTAAAGATTGCAGTAATAACTTCCATATACTAGACCTCTGAAAATAATAATCTGTGTACTCTTGACTTCCATTCCTACTTTTTATTCCGGAAGGATAGATGATATCTTTCTCAGGGAGTATATGCAATGAAATATTGGATGTTTTCAGCCGGTTTCACATGAGTTTCAGTGATTACCCACCCAGAATGATTTTGGCTTTTTATGTATCTGATATTTATAAATTAGTAAAACTATTATTGTATTCTTTAAAAGAAAGTTTAGAAAAAAAATTTATGTGTTAAAATTTTTTTCAGCAAATTGCTGAAGTCATTGTAGATTTTCAGTTAGTGCAAAATGGATAAGAGAATGTAGGAATAAGAAGGGACAAATTATTGCATTTCACAGAAGAAATATCCAATAGTTATATGCTTTTCTAGTGTGATTGTCATTAGCTTATTTAAAAATACCTTGGAATACAAAATGAATTCATCTCCAATAAATTTTGCATTGATAAGAAATTACATTTTAGCAGAAAACAAGTAAGTGTGAAAAAAAAAAGTTTCTGTATTGTACTTTTATCAGGAAGGATTTAAAAAAAGCAGATTTCATAGAGATCATAGATTTCTTGGTCAAATTTTCTTTATATAGTTTTGATTTTAATGTCTGGAAAATGAGTTTGAACTAGTTATTTTTATTCTTTAATTGAAGACTATAAAAAAACCCCTAGAGTTTTAAAGTTTATTTTCATTCTTTCTCATGAAAAATCATCTGTTGAATGAGTATTCGGCATTAATAAAAGTATTGAAGTGGGAAATTTGAAATTTTTTTTCACAACATGTAGTCTTATGACTACATAAAGCAGTCTAGCAGAATCCACTCGGTACTCATTAATAAAAAAAAATTGAGAATTTTAGAAATTCAGCCCATTTAAAATATTGCCTTTTTTTTGTGAAAATGGAAGGTAAAAGAAATAGTCCATAGCATAATGTTAGAATCTGATTTCTTGATCTCTTTTTGATGAAAGAAATTTCTCTTATAAAAAGAAATTGCTAAAATTGAATATAAAGCTGTTTCACTTGTTTGGTAAGTTAGAAACTTTTCACTACTAATAAATTCTAATGAGTTGGGGAAAGTTATTTATGAGAAAATTGAGTTTTGGAAAACTTTTATGGAAACAACCCTTTATTTACATATTTAATAAAATTTGCATGAATTTTATATTCTAGTTTTGCTTACTTATGTTCTTAACCTTTTTTCGGGGAATCGGAATGCTAATGAAGCTTTAAGTAATTTTTCTTTATGGAATGAAGAAAATAATAAATATAAACGAATAATGAAAATAATAATTTTCTTGAATAATGAAGTAATTTTCCTTTATGGAGTTACACAATTGTTAATAGTATAATTAAAGAGATGTGATGAGTCTTTTAATAAAAACAGTGAAAAATGCTTTAAATAGCTCAGTTTCAATATTAGTTAAAAAAATATTTGATAATTACTGGTAATATTCTATATTTATATTTTTATAAAATTATAGACTTAGTCAATGCCTAACTTAATATATTTCATTGAACTCATGGTTATATATATTGTTGGAAAAAAAAAGCTTCGTTATGGTTGCTTCTTAGTTTTTTAAGATAAGATTGGTCTATGCATCCTGTTTAAAACTGCAAATAAAATTACTAAATATAGTGAGGAAATTTACACTTTCGATCCCCGCTATGTTGAACCTTATTTATTGTTGCACATATAAAAATCAAATGCAAAATTTTCAGAAATATGAAAATTTAAAGAATACATGTTTAAAATTAACAAAATTTTCAATAAAAGCTATGCACTATTACAAAACAGAAAACATTCCATGGTTAGAAAATATACAGGTTTATGTATGTATTCATGCATGCTTAATTTTTGCAGTAATTTCTCACTAGGTACCCTGTTACAAATTAGGATTAATATAACATTTCACTAATGGATGTAATAATTATATATATATATATATATATATATATATATATATATTTGCTTTTAAGAAATAAGCAAAATTTATTTTTTATTTTAAGCTTTTTTACTGAATTTCTTCATTAACCAAGCTAAATTCCTTCATTTGTTGGTTTGCTCCCTGTCTTAATGGATGGTAAAGTTATTCAGTTCATTATATTTTTCAGTTATTTTGAGCTTTCAATTTCTTGCCGATATTAATAGCAATATTAATATAATCAGAATATTTAGGTATGAGCAATTAAAAAACATTTCTGAATTTATCATTTTTTTAATGTTTTTCTATTCTTAAATTTGAACAAAATGGAAGATGCAGGACCTTGAAAAAACATATAACCATTTCATTGTTTTATTAAATGGATGTGTTGAAATTTTAAGTAATAAAAATTGTTTCATTTTCTAGACATTAATATAGCAAAATATACTGAAAATATGGAAATAAAAATGTTATTTGAGAGATGATCATCAGAATCCAAAGAGGGGTTGAATTAAATTTTTACTAGTGTTGTAATTTTAAAACCTTTTGAAAAAGTGACTTTCCTTATTTTATTTTTAATCTATGAAATATTTGCCTTAGTTATTTGTACAAAATTTCTGTATTGATGATTTTTTAACCTGTTATGTAAATCTTCATTCCGTGTTTTTATTACAATTTTTTAAAGTACGATATATTCTGAATATTTAAAATTAAAGTATAAAAAGTTAGCTTTTTTCAACAGTATGCTAATTGTCAGAGAAAAAGAAATCAGTGAAATAATGGCTATATTTTAAAGTTTTCAAATTTATTAAGTATAGAAATAACTAACTTGAAAATTAAGATTTGTAATTTATCACATGGCAGGAATTTTCCATTGTGGAAAGAAAGTAGAAATTCTTTCTTGCTGCACATCTTTCTCACTTTATCTGGAAAAACTGTTAAATTGCAGATAAATATTAAAAAAAATTTAAAAAAAAAAACGAGGCCAAGGTCCCAAATTTTTTCTTATTCTGACTCTTAGTACACAAAATGAAAATGCTTGTTGTAGCAATGTTACTATGTTCTAAAGCAAATTGAAATGTCAATAGTAATACCAATGAAAGACCTGTTAACAATGTGTCTGAAATGTGCCACAAAATTTTATTAACATTAAAGAAATATTTACTTAAATATGCTAGTGAGAAATAGTTAGAATAATTTACTGGCTTTTTTTAATTCTTGTTCTCTTATAACTCTCACTTCGGAGGTCTCTAAAATGCATTCCATTAGTCCAAATGAGATAAAATTTGAACTACAGATTATTCAAATGATGCACATAGCATTTATTAAACAAAAAATTTTAACTTGAAAATCTGCCATTAAGTGGCAATGTAAATACACTTTAAAACATTTAATATGCTTTATAAATATTAAATAACACAAAAAAATAACTAAACTATTAAAACTACTCATTATGTCCTCCTTCATGTTCAACAATGTGCTCTAATTACAGAATTATATTTGTCCCGTCTGACTGGAATAAGTCTGTCAGAATTTCAAGAACATAGTGCCAAATTTTGTCCGTCAGGTCTAGCACCGATGCTGGTTTTTCATGGATAAGCATCTTTTGGTACACCATGGTCTTTTGAAAAATCTCGCAACCAAAAGTGGCAGAGGGTGAAATCCAACGAACAAGGAAGCCGTGTAATTGGAAAATTATGGCTAATCACTTGTGAATCTGTGAAATGCTGTCATAGCAATTGTTTTATGGGATGATGTCAGGAAGTGCATTATCCTACATAAAAATAATGTAATTATAGTAAATAATACATTCTTTCTTTTAATTTCTGTCTTGATTTTTATATTTAAAATTATAGTTATTACATGGCCATTTCTGTACTTGCAACATTTGTGTCTTCCTTTTAATAGATAAATCTGGTAGTAAAATGAATAGTTAGGTTTTAAACATCATGAATTGCTTCTAACTTTTTTTGTTAAATCTTGTTTTGTTTATATTATGTGCAGTAATATTTTTCTTAGTCCAATCACAATTTTTTGCTTAAATATTTTTCCTATTTACTTCCTTTATGTTTTGTCAAACTTTTCAGTGATACAATAATGGGAAAATCTATTAAAGCTTTGGAACTAAATAGCTTCACAATGTATTCTTTTAAAGTAAAAGTGAAAAAATACTCCATTTTTAATAAGTAAACTAATAGGGATTTTTCTTATGATTTATAATATACTTCTTAATTGTATTACGATTGTATTCTTACGATTTTTAATTGTACTGCTTAATTGTATTATCAGGTTCATAAGATTGAAGTTCTTCATGGATTATTTTTAGTTTTGCGTTTGCTAGAATATTATCAAACTTTTCTTGTTGAATTTAATTTTTAAGCCTATTAGTATCCAATAAATCTTTAAAAACAATGTTTTAAATGCTTTTTATGTTATTTGTTGTTTATATTACTGTTTTATGTTAAATGTTGCTAATGCTTTTTAAAAGTAATCTTGAATAGTTTTAATAAACTTAATAGTTTTAATCATTTTTAATAGTTTTTAATAAACATTGAAGATTTCAATGTACTCAATAAGTTTCTCTTTTCAGGAAGCCTATTACTTAAAAAAACTAAAGAATTAGAAGATAGAGACTAAAATTTAAAAAAGGTAAACTGATTTTTTATTTTGCATACTTGAAATAAGAGGCTGAGCCTTCAAATAAATTAAAACTTATATGAAGCAATTTCTTTTTAAAATTTAGACTGCCTTCTTAATTAAATAAAAGGGTTGATTTGTTATTTTGCAGCTGTATAATGAAAACATATGCATTTAAAATTATGATTGGTAGATGTAGAATGCAGCCGAATTTTTTTTAATGTAAATTGTTCCATTTTATTTAAAAGAAATTTATATTTTATTCTAAAATAAGTAAGTATAATTTATAGGATGGTTCATTTCAAATTCATGGCTTCTTCTTTGCATTGGCTCTCAAGAATACCAGTTTCTCTTATTTTCCAAATACTAGCTGTTTATATTTTAACATAAATTTACACATGCAGAAGTTCAATTTATAAACTATGTTTAGAAGTGTCAAGTTCTTTAACTTAGAAGTATGCCTTAAACTTATGCACTTAATGATGTAAAAAATTACTGACTTGGCTTGTTTCATTTGTTCAATCATAGGTATAAAGGCAGCAGGTTCTAACCGAAGATGGTTCCCAAAAAATATTTTGATATTGGAGATTTAGTTTGGGCAAAGATGAAGTCTTTTCCTTTCTGGCCAGCCAAGATTGTAAACCCTCCTGCAGATACAAAATATTCTGCTCTTAAAAAGGCACGACATTATGTATTCTTTTTTGGAAGCGAAAATTATGCATGGATACAGGATCAAAATATTGTACATCATTCTGAAGAAATGTTACAGACTGCTTCCAATAAGAAACAATCAAATGGTTTAAAATTGGCAATAAAACAGATCATCGAAGAAGCTCCCAAAAAGGCTAAATCGCTAGCCAAAGAAAAGGAATCTCCTGAAGCATCGACAAGTGGTACTAATAAGAAAACTGCTGAAGTACAAAGAATGAAACGAAAAACTGAAAGTCCAAGAGTTCGAAAGAAGGCTGCACCTAAAAGATGTATCAGGAATGGAACTGCAAATAGACGAATATATACTGTTACCAGGCATGGTTACGTTGAACCTCAGCTAGATCCTGTAATTAATTTACATGAACCCAATGCAACGGTAACAGTAAAAGATGTCACACCATCAGATGAGAAGATAGGATTTATTGGTCTTGGAATGATGGGTCAAAGGCTTGCTAAAAACCTGCTCATTACAAATCACAATGTCACAGTTTGGAATCGAACCTTTGAAAAATGTATAGATTTTGCTAGAGCTGGAGCTGTGCTTGCAGACTCTCCATGTGATGTGGTTGAAAAGTGCGATATAATTTTCTGCTGTGTTTCTGATTCTAAGGCCTCAAAAAGTGTGGTTTTTGGACCTCGTGGTATTCTGGCAGGTCTTGAAAAGTCGCCACATGGATCAAAAGGTTATGTTGAAATGACTACAATGGATCCAACTACATCAATAGAAAATGCAGAAGCCATCACCAATAAAGGTGGAAGATATCTTGAAGCTACAATTACTGGAACTTTGGAAATGGCTGAAGGTGGAGCTCTGTTCATTTTGAGTTCGGGCGATCGGGAACTCTTTTTTAAATGCAAGAGTTGCCTTTTTACCTTCTCAGATAATGCATATCATCTTAGCTGTGATGTTGGCCAGGGTTTTAAGATGAGACTAATTCATGGTGCGTTAATGGGTATGTTAAAGGCTGCCTTTGCAGAAGCCATGGCTCTTTTGGAGCGTTGTAATGTTTCTCAGATAAACTTCTTGGAAATCCTAGAACTTGGGCCATTATATTCACGTCTTATTGCAGAAAAAGCACAATTTTTTCTGCAATCAGGTTCCGTTCCAACTAATACTTCGCTTAAGTATCAGCAAAAAGATTTGCAATTGGCTCTTTCCCTAGATACTGACTGTAAACAGCCAATGTTAATCATGGCAGCAACAAATGAAATCTTCAAACGTGCTAAATATCTCAATTGTTCCGATGTATATGATGTTTACTCGGAACCTCATTAGTGTCAGTTTATTGCTTTGCTATGCTATGTTATATGCCTGAAACACAGATATGCTTTTTATTCCAATTCATTGTAAAATGTTATAAAAGATTTCATAATCCATTAAAGCTATCATTTATAAAATTTTATTTTCAATTAGTTGTCTTTTTATTGTTTAGTCTTACTTTTATATTTTCATTTTATCATCATTTTCCGTTTTGTATTCTGAAACCAGAGCAGCTTAATTATTAAATATATTTAATAATAATAAAGCCCCTTATTTCTTAAAATTAAAATTTAGTTTTAATGTTTATTGAATTTTGATTGAAAATTTAGGTACATGGTTTCCAACATTAGTCCATGTTTTTCTGAGCTTAAGAAAAGACATTTAATTCTCAAGTAATTGTTCAAGTTATTGTATACTAGCCGCCTTTGGCGACCAGCCGGTTCGCCAGTATTACCGCTCGCTACAATTTTCAATTAAATATTTTAAGTAACTGGTCTCTTAAAGGATTCTCAAACAAAACATTTTTAATCTTCAAATTTTGATAGTCATACCAAACTTATACTGTTGTTTAGATCGTTTCTTTCAATTTACTATATATATTTTGCTAATTTGTTGTCATTTCCAGTAAAACTTCAACTTTAATTTAAAATGTAAATGACGAAATTGCAATTAATATTAAGATATTTTTTAATAAAATCAAGCGTTTTATTTTATTTATCATCTTTATTGTTATTTATTAATTATTGTTATTGAATATGAGTATTGCAAACAGAATCGCTCGGTATTTAAGTCTTATGTTAACTACAAAATATTTTTCATAGTTTATGTAATATCTCAAACAATAATTCAACAAAAATTTCTGAGATTCAGTATAAAATTCAGTTTTTAGTTTTGCTTTCAAAAGGATTGAAATGAAATCGATAATAATATTTTGTTCCTGCTTATAAATATATTTCAAAAATTATGAAGTCTAAATTTAATGCAGTAAGGTATCATATTCTGATAAATATTCTGGACACACCAAATTTTAAATAAATGAATGAATGTTTCTATTTTCCACGATCAACTAAGACTTATTTATGAAGTTTTAAATGTTAAAAATTTAGAAAAACTCACCATTTTCATAATCTTAGGCCAATTAATCTTGAGAAACCTGCGCTCTTATTGGCGTATTTTCTTTGAAACGTTTGATGAAAAATCTAAAATTATCCTTCTTTTATTGAATAGTGATATTCAAATCTTCATAAATCAGTCAGTTTAAGTGATTTCAAATTAACTCTTAAAAGTCAGTGATTTAGTTGATTGGAAATTAACTCTGACCACCATAAAATCTGTGCTTTCTCTTGTGGTGTATGCATTCTCCTTAATATCCGATCGAATAAAACATCACATATAAAAGTACTACATAGAACAAACACATCAAAAGTAAACATAACATTTCAATAGTTGCCAAAAACAAAAGAGAGAAAAATGCAATTAATAAGCAGACGATATTTAGAAAAGTACAGATATTTAGACTGGAAAATGAAATTATCTGAAATTAAAAACACGCGCAGACGATATTTACAAAAGTAAAAATATTCAAACCTGAAAAGGAAAATATGCGAGTTATTCCATCAATAAATGCCATGTTTGTTTACATCTTCATTATTTTATGAGGCATTAAATATCAAAATGGATCCGGGACTGAATAAACACCCTGTATAGAGAGTGTAAAAGATCATAAAATTTTTCTTGAATTTATTTTTTAGAAAAAATATTTCATATTTTTTTCATTTCCTACAGACACTTGCCGAAAATTATATTTTTGCAGATTTCATTTCCAAAAAGATTTAATTTATTTTCACTTAGAGCTTTAATCAATGTGATGGCAACACTTTGAAAAAAGCTATTTTTTTCTCATGAATGCGAAACGTGCTTAATCCTCATTTTTATTTTTGACGAAAAAAATTATTGAAAAACATAGTTAAAATATTTATTTAAAAATTCATTAAAAATAGAAATTTAATTTTAAGATTAAAACAGTAGTATCATTTAAAAGATAAATTTTTTCTCTTTAACTTCATGTAAAAATCTTTTTTGTGCGGTAATATTTTCGGCAGTTATAGCAGAAACACGTCAAAATTTCGCTTAATTTTTAAATAAATAAAATTCTAGTTAAAAATTCGAAAAAATAACCCCCAGGTGCACATTCCCGGCCTCCAAGGTATACACGTGCCTAATTTGGTAGCTGTAGGTTGAATGGTCTGGTCTGTAGAGCGCCAACACACACACACACACATTGAGCTTTATTATAAGTATAGATAAATCCTCCCCTCTTTGATGCAGGTAATGAAAGAATAAAATTGCATTACAAAATCTGCTTATATTATTCATAGACTATTTCTATTAATGAATTATGGAAGTTTTTGTTCGTGTATTTTCTTTATGAAACGCTAGAATTTTGATACTGTATGCAGTTTGAGAGCTGTATAGTTGCAAAACCACTATGTAAAGACTTAAAAGATTTTCTAGACTTGTCAGAATTGTAATTGAACTTGATAGATAATGTATTCATTTGGATTGCCCGTGAATCTAATAGCTATTTAATATCTGCTGTTGTCATTATTATATTTCATAAAACTAATTATCTCTGCAATCTTCTTGCAGTATAGTTTCTGATCAAAATTTATTATCTGAAATTGTATATCGGAAGCTTGGTAAATTGGCTCTTATGATATTGGATTGACCT
Source organism: Argiope aurantia (assembly GCA_026543865.1). Lineage (NCBI taxonomy): Eukaryota > Metazoa > Arthropoda > Arachnida > Araneae > Araneidae > Argiope > Argiope aurantia. Next base: position 110,585 of record JAPMOR010079989.1, on the reverse strand, counting down.
TTTTGTCCCATTTTAATGTGATCTAGCTTATTTGAGAAACTGTCATCAACACTTGAGTCATGATGAATGGGCTGGTAATCTTTTTACAGGGAATTCAAGATTTATCTAATGAAGTGAGTTTTTGACTGCAGAGAAACTGAAAACATAGGATCAATGACATGTAATGAAATTTCTTTACTGAAAATCTCATAAGTTATAAATGGCCATTAATCAGTGTGCAAGAATTTTTATTATTTTTTAAGTAGGAAATGTTAGTAGTGTGAAAATGTGAATTTTTTGAGAAGCAGTTGGACCAAACTTATTTGTTTACAGTAATACTCTTTTATGCAAGTCAGAATTTGTAGACATTAAAGATATTTATCGAATGGATTAAACCCAAATGTCCCAGAATATTTTGGTTGACAAATTGCTATCAGGCTCTCAACATTGCAGAAGGTAGGGAAAATACTCATTGAAAAGGACGCTTGTTTATTGCTCCTGTAGATTATAGAAATTATTTTTGTTTGCATTTTTCTTTATGTTAATGCTGCATTTAAACATATTTTGTAGTCATATTGCATGTTGTCTATTAAATTAATTCATTTTCCAGATGATTTTTTTTTTGACCCAAAGTGATGTTCGGACTCCTTTATTTGATCATGTGTGTTTTAATATAATATTGATCCCATGTAGGTAGTTAGCTTTGTCACTCACTGCATATTAATGTATTAACAGAAATAAAAAGATACATATGAAATAATATTATGGAAAAAAAGAAATTAGACGCATGTTTGTTTTATTGGCGAAGTGCAATAGTCGAAAGTAAAATGCTCGTCTCGGGACCCTGCAACAAACAGTACTGTTGTCAAAAAGTCACGAGGGAAAAATTACGTGAGTTTATGTAATATTCGAAGTAAGTCATGCTATTTTAAGAGTGAAATAGATGTATTGGTTCCGGAAAATAAACTTATTTGCTAAAGTTGAATTTCAGTTTGCATGGTATGATGAAAAATGAAATGTTAGGGGAGGGGGGGATGCTTTTTATTAATTGCTAAGTGATTGCTGTAAATTTAAATATGTAATATGTATGTAATAAACTCGATTTATCCACGTTCTTAAAATTACTTTTTCATCGCATAAAATTAAACTTCACTTCTGAATTGTACGCGGCTTTTTTCACGTTTCTCAGAGTGCATCTAAAATAAAAGGTATATCAGTTAAATTTAAGGCAACTGTCTTTTTAAAATCATATAAGCTCTGAATACATTTCCGCACCTTCTTTATCTTGTTATCTAATTGCTTTGCTCAGTGTATCGTTCACTGGTCATGAATAAACAAAGAAATTCTTGATAATTACTAAAAATTAAACTTTCTTGAACAATGAGGGAAAGAATAAAGATGTGATTTCCAATTACTTCATAGTTTACAGCTTTCCCAGTAACGACAATATATATATATAAATATAATATTATTTAGCACAGTGTTTTCCAGTTTTAAAACCAGCTTCAAACAAGAATTCTTTTTCCTTTGTTTTAGAATTCTTTTTAGCTCTTAATTCTTTTTTTTTTTTAAAGCAGGTGCATTTCTAGTAAGGCAAATAACTTAAGTATTTTCGCACGCAAATCTTTATTATCGATGTTTCGAAAAAAAAATTATAATCGGAAAATTGTAATTGCTTAATGTAAAAAATTACCCAGTTAATGCATATTATTTTTTCAACCTTTTGCTAATAACGTCTCCATTTAACGTGCATGTGAACTCTCAAGATAATTCGTTTTTAATAACGACGCGATATACAGGTCAGCCTCAAAGAATGAGTTCTTTCAATAATTGATGGACGGCTGGCATACGTAGCTCAGAAATCGCTCTTATTGCTTATTATTGAATCGCGTTCTTTTACCAGTTAATAACATCGTAATAGCATTTTTCCTTCTTTTATTTCACAATACGTACATTTTTTTTTTAATTTTTGTAAACTAATTCGATTGAATTTGTTTTTCAGTCGCATCAAATAACTAAATGAATTTTCACAAAAACACGCACCGAATTTTATTTTAATTACGTAAGAACTTCTTAAAATGCCAATAATCTGTGCAAAGAAACTGGTCGTCAAACACTGCGAGTTTAATATATTTCATCAACACACATCGTATAGAGGGGGCATTCTCTTTATATGTTTGTATTAATAACAAATATCGTTCCATACAAAATAGCTTCATGAGATTACAACTGTATGTACTCAAACCTAATTTTATAAAACAAACTCAAAAGATCGAATTCAATTTGTTTTCTATTCGAATAATAGATTTTTATGACGGGTAGTGTTTTTAATGCTGTATTCATCTGTTAGAACATGAACTCGTACTCGGATTCCTAGAAAATTCTTTTCCAATAAAAGTATCCTCCCCCCCCCCACCCACATAAAAAAAAAGCTTGTATCCTTCACTAGGTCATGAATACAGTAAGTGCTCAGATTTTTATTTTCAGATAACCATACCAGTGTTTTGTCCTTCATAGTCAGAGTTGCCACGCCACCGGAAAAATACAGGAAATTTAAAACTCGACTAAAAAAACAGAGAAATTTGAAAATTTTTATTAATACAGGGAATACAGAGAATTTTGTTTAGTTATTTTTTCCCATAAAAAATACCAAACTAAGGATTGCAAGAATAAAAGATCATGGTCATTGCTTCCAAAAACGAAACAATACCATTCGCGATTGTGTACTGCGGAAAGTTGTACCTTTCCTACTCTCTCCCCCTTTTTTCTGTATAGATCAGTCCAGTTTCGATTTCTGTGACAGTTGTTCTTTTTCCATAAGATTCCCGAATTGCAACCAATGAGCATGCTCGAGGCTTTTGTAATTGTGTGAAACATTAGAATACATTTTTCTGGCGAGAATAGCAACATTCAATCTGCGGACGCGTAGCTGTGGCATTTAGTCTCTCTTACGTGAGTTTAATCGAATGGTTAGTTTACCATTTGAGAAACTGAGAGCTTATTCAGAATAGATTAGAGAATTTTTTTTAAAAAGCTGCTCAAAATTCGCATTTAATACGAATTGGACGGATAAAAAAAAATCAATCCTGATTTTGCTGAAAGGGTTCGAGAAGTTACGCAAAATTTATTTGTTGCGTACTCCACGCTTTGTAAGAAAGTAATAAGCCTAAATAATATGGGAAAACAGGCACTTATTAGTCATGCCAAAAAAAAAAAAAATGCTAAACAGAATTGCTTGTCAGTTTAAAAAAAAAGTCATAATTTAGACTTTGTATCTAAAGGAATAAAGGAGAAGGTGATATGTCAAGTCCGAAAACATCAATTTTAATGTCCAAAAATAAACACTAATCGTACTTTTTAGTTCTAGAACAATAATTTAAAGCTGAATTTTTATGGGCATTAAAACTTGCTGCGTCAGATTCGTCCTTGAATGCATTCAATGATATATCTGAAATATTTTCACATACGTTCACTGAAAGTGAAATAGCTAAAAAATAAACGTTAGGCCGTACAAAAATGTCGTACCTTAATTGTTAAGGATTAGCTCCATGAAACTGATGTCTGAAAAATCTGCAGAAATTGATGCCCAAATACATGAATTGGCAAAAATGGATAAATAATAATTTTAAAAAAATCTTGCTTTGTAATGCTATTTTGTTAAGTAATCATTAAATGATTAATATCATGACAATAAAAATGTTTTGTGTTTTAGTGCATCCAGATCCTTCATTTTGTGCAACAAAATTCATTTTGTTCATTGTTACAAATTAAAGAACATAGGTAATATACCCCTCCGCCTCTTAATATATAAATTTTGTCTTTGCTAAATTCTAGATAATAAATAAAGAGAAAAAATTTTTTTGTATGTAAATATCAAAATTCTTTTAATAAGCTATTATTTCAAATAATGTTAAATTGTTGCTTCCTTTCCTTGTTTTTTCCACTCCTTAAAATCATATTGCATTTTAACTAGCACAAGCGTGCTATTTTCGCTTTTCATCGTATCTTGAATATACTTACAGGGAAAACACGATTTTTTTTTTTCAGATTTGAGTGGCAACCCTGCCTATTTGTTAAAAGTGTAAAATAGCAGTTTTTATGTAGATGCTGTATGCTCTATTAAAGCCCAGATAGCTATTAATATATTTCTAGGTTGCAGTATTGTAAATTATCCTTTAAAAGATCCAAATCTTGCTTTTTCACATTATAACAGAATTCTTTTAAAATGGCTTGCATCAGTGATCAGTATCGCATTCAGCTTGATGTAGGATGTAATGATACTGTATTCATGGAGTAAAGCTTATAAGAATCTTTTTTTAAATTAAGAAGATATGATGCCAGAATTAAAGCATACACAGAGTTGATTCTCTGTTTTTAAAGGTTTCAGGACTACTGCTGACTGCATTAAATAATAGCCTTTAATGGTAAAGAAGAAAGTGTTGTATAATTTTCATTCAACAGCCATTTAAATGTGTGATGACATTTTGTTTGGAAATACTTACGATTTATAGAAAGTTTCAAAATGAAAATTTCATAACTCAGAGTTTTAGAAAAGGTGTTATTTTCCTTTGGAGATTGCTAATGTCTCTCCCTATCTAAATACCATGTAAACTTAATAGGCAGAGACAAGAAATTAGGAAAACCATGCAGGCTTTCAACATCACAAAGAAAGTGCTCTTATTGTACCTTTTGTTAGGATGCAAAATCATTTGTTTTATCATGAAAATTATGTTCTGCCTTGTATTATGATGTTTAAATTTCAAAGCTTTGTAATGATACTGAATTTTACCCATCATTTTTTTACAGCAGATTTAATAAAATTTTTATTTGAAATAATTCATGAAAATTTTATTCTGCTATACATTGATATATTGTGTCTTTAAGTGTTGGAATGAATTTAAACTTTTGAAATGATACCGAATTTTACACGTGACTTTTTTTCTACTACAACATTTAGTAAGTTACTAGATATAAATTATTTCACTTGCAGTCACTTTAAATGAAATCATAGACATTTATTTTAAGATATATCAAAATAGAAATCATTTAAAATTTTTGATACTCCCTGTTTTTCTTATTTTACATGGACTTAATATTTTAAATATAATTTAATATTGGTGCCTCTAAACTATATTTTTATGAATTGCAAATTAAAGTATTGATTCCTTATATTCCCTTAATAATATCAAAAAGTTCTGGCTTTTTTTGTGTGTGTTTCTTCCAAAATAAAAAAATACCATGTAAAATAATCCGTATAATGAGTGAGAAAGAGGATTATAAGGCTTCTTTTATTATATCCTGCAGTAACTTAGTATCAATTTTTGTTTGAGGTGGTTAGGTGGAGTTCAGAATGATTTCGATTTCATGAAGATGGATCAAGGAAATAAATTGTGAAATTACCGGAATATGCCCTTGGGTAATTTGATTCAAATAGGGACCTTGTGAATAGGGCTGGGCGATGACCGAACTTCCTCATCGCGGTAGGTCGTTCAGCACATATCAGTATTTTTCGATATATCGTGATATCATTATTTATTTATAGCTATTATATGTTATAAATAGCATGTCTTAACATATTGACTGATCAGAACGACTTCAAACAAAAGGAAGTTTCAATTTATAAAATAAAAATATTCATTTTCTTTTGAATAAAAATAGTTATAAAATAATTGTATTAAAACACCTTTAATAAAGTGTGTCAATTCCGAAGCAATGTCTGCATTTTACAATTTATAACTTTGCGTTTTTTTTTCAATATATTAATTTTTAAAAATTTTATTCTTTTAATTGCTGATTTAAAAAGACCAGTTTTTTTCATTCTTCATAAAAAAGACAGGAAAACGACATAATAATGCCTTTAACTAGTAAAATTTAGTAGTTTTAATGGATCATGAATTAAAAATCTGATGTCTTGAAAAATTAATTTTGTATATGAATTACACAATTTTTTATTCTTATTTTAATAGTATTATTGGCAGATTCAATGCACAAGAATTTTAACAATAGATATGTTATATAGTAAATTGAATGATTTATTTTAGCTAATTCAAAGCTCAAAAGAGACGAAAAATAGTAGTTCTGATATGAGTAAAACATTAATAACAAATATTATGGAGGGTAAATTTATTTACGAACAAATGATGTAATGCATTAAAAATTTTAAAAAAGATCTTGATGACGATAAAATAAAAGAAAAAATATGCCATTATATATCATCATTAATATTAACTCAGTGAAAAAATAACCAACACTCAAGCATAAGGCTGTGTTTCTGAATATTAATATTCTAGCTAATTATCTTTTATTTCTAAGTATTCTATTTCTAAGTATTCTATCAACATTTTTGCATATTATAAAATTTGAAATGAAATAAAATTAAAATAAAACATGAAAAATTAAAATGGGGGGGGGGTAAAAAAAGGATTATAAAAAACAGTTAAAAAGATTGAAAAATCACTAAAATATCTTTACATTAAAAACAGAAAAATAATAATTTCAGAAAAGATTTCTTAAGACAATTCAATACAGGAATTTTTAAACCAATTCAAAATGCTGTGTATTTGAAAATTAAAAAAAGGAAAGAAAAAAATCTTTTAAACTGCGTTAAAATTTGAAAAAAGCACAACATATAATCCAATCACATTGTTAACTCCTCACACAACACATCGACGGACCATATTATTTTCTCCTCACACCACATTCATTTTGTTAACTATCTCTATTATATAACTCCTCAAAATAACCACGCCATGTTAGACACACACATTTATTACAGCACAACACAGAACAGAGAAAAATATACATCAACGCATTGCGTCACGTGATTACATCGAGTCACGTGATCAGACGGGATGGAGAAAAGCGCGCGAACATTCTCCCTCCGTTGATATGTTTTAAACATTCAACTAAACACATAATATTACAAGTAATATACAGTAAGAACTCAATATGGTTATTTGGACAACAATCAACAATAATTCACTATATTCACATATTATGCAGAAATATATTTACAAAAAAGTCATTTTTGAATGGGCAATGCATATATTTTAGTCACAGGCCTTTTAAACGTGCCAAATTGGGTCTTTACCTGAACCACTCGGATTTTTTTATCTTCCCCATAATAAATTTCTTTAATTCTACCCAGAGCCCATTTGTGAGTAGGCAAATTGTCTTCTATTAGCGACACGAAATCTCCCACATAAACATTTTCTTTCTCGAATACCCATTTATTTCTTTGTTGCAATTCGTTCAGGTAACTTCGGTGCCCTTTTTTCCAAATTTGTTGCACTAATTTAGTAACTCTTTGCCATTTTTTAAGTTGATGTTCCTTAAAACTGGTTAAATCGGGTTCGATAATCGAATTCATTGGTCTATTGATCAGGAAATGAGCAGGTGCCAAAACTCCAAAATCATCTGCATTGGCTGATAATGGGTAGAGTGGGCGCGAATTCAAGATTGACTCTATTTGGATTGTTAATGTTAGAAATTCCTCAAAAGTTAAATTAGCTCCCCTCGAAACTCTAATGAAATGAAATTTGAAAGATTTGACAGCAGCCTCCCAAAGGCCACCAAAATGAGGTGCCCTGGGAGGGCTGAATTTCCAGTCTGTTCCTTCTGTAGACAAATAATTAGCCAGAATTTCATCGGGATTTTCCACTAACTCAAGAAACTTTCTAATTATGTTATTGGCACCCTTAAAGTTTGTTGCATTGTCGGAGTATAACTTTGCACACTTGCCTCTTCGCGCAATAAATCTTTTTAAAGAGGCTATAAAACACTCAGATGTCAAGTCTGACAAAATCTCAAAATGAGTCGCCTTTGTTACGAAACACACAAATGCACATACATACACTTTATGTAATGCACTCTTTCGTTGATTATTATATTTAATCATGAATGGACCACAAAGGTCCACACCAGTACAATTAAAAGGAAAATCAGCTAAAACTTTGTCTTTAGGTAGATTGCCCATTAATTGATGAGACACTATGGGTTTTGATTTGAAACACGGAATACACTGATTACCTTACGACAAATTGTACGACCACTTAGTGGCCAAAACCTTTCTCGAACAATACATAATAAATTCGAAGCACCAACATGCAAATGCTTCTTGTGATAATACTCCAAAATAATCATAGTAAATTTATTACCTTTTGGCAAGATTGCCAGGTGTTTTGATACAAAACTTAAATTTGAATTTTCTAGTCGGCCTCCAACCCTCAAAATACCATCATCATCCAAAATTGGGTTTAGGCTTTTCAACTTACTGTTTGGCGAAACGAATCCTTTGAGTTGCAGGTATTGAATATCTGCAGTAAATTCTTGCTGCTGCACCGCTTTAACCAAGAAATTCACAGATTTTTTCAATTCACTGCTGCTGAGAGGACCTGTAGTACCCCCAAGTGGATTTCGGGCATTGTCACTAAACCTAAAAATGTAACTAAGAACACGCAAAATAGACATAATTATTGCTAAGCTTAATTAATTCATACATTAAATGTCCTTCAGTAATATTAAAAATGTTAAAGTTTTTACAATTTTTCTTAATTTCAGCATTAAACTCTTCATTAGTTTCTTAAACAAGAACTGGATGATTAGGGTAGTTATTATCAGCAAGAAATTCAGGTCCATTCCATCATAAGTCACTGGTCAGAAATTTCTCGGTGTCTATACCTCGAGATAAGATATCAGCTGGATTTTGCTCTGAGGATACATGATGCCACTTATGTAATTTGAGACCCGCTGACTGCATAACTTCAATAAGTTGACGCTGTAACTCCTTGGCACCCTCTAGAGTTGAAGAGTCACTGACTATGTCATCCATGTAAGTGTCATGCAGTAGAATTTCAGACGTCAAGGGAAATCTGGAATTCTCATCTATGGCCAATTGTTTAAGAGTTCTTATGGCAAGAAAGGGAGCGCAAGACATCCCATAAGTTACAGTTTTCAACTTATACGTGGTAGGCTCATCGTCAAAATTTGTTTTCCATAGAATTCTCAGAAGATCGCATTGATCTGATTCGATGAGTATTTGGCGATACATCTTTTTTATATCGGCGGTAAAGGCAAATTTGTGTCTCCGAAAACCAGTAGTGGTCGTGAATACGTCCTCAATAACTTCTTTCCTCAGAATGTCATTTAAGCTAATGCCGTTAGTTGTAGGAGACGATGCATTAAAAACTACATGAAGTTTAGTGGTCGACTTTTCTGGACGAAAGATTCTATGGTGTGGTATATAATAAGAGGAAGATGGTTCAGTTGTCTCATCAACATTCTCCATGTGACCTAACTCCTCGTATTCTCTTATAAAATCTAAATATAACGACAAGTAATCTGAATCCTTCGACAGACGATTCCACAACGAATTAAGTCTTTTAACCGCAATGTCCTTTAAATGTCCCAAGCAATAGGGGTCCTCTTTCAAAGGCATTGTAAGCACATACCAACCCTCCTCATTCCTCCTATGGGTTTTCACAAAATGCTTCTCGCACAAAAAGGCCTCCTGACTCTTAGTGACCTCATTATCTACATTTTCCGTTTCCCAGAATTTTCTCATAGTACGATTCAAATGAACATCTAAAATCAATCCACAATGAACTTTGTTCTCTTTCACCACATCTACGCTACCACTGACCACATAACCGAAAACCGTATTCTGCAACAACAATGATGAATTCAAATCACGGAATAGTCCAGGTCTCAACAATTCATAAAATACTTCATCTCCTAAAAGTAAGTCTATTTTTCCTGGGATATTAAAACTAGGATCAGCCAGGGATGGAAGCCCTAATACCTCCATATTTACATTAATTACCTTGTTGGGGGTAACATCAGTAATTTTGTTGACCACTAACATCGACAATTCTCGCTCAAAGCTCCTATCCTTATTTGCAACAGTTGTTCTGACACAATTATTAACCACCATAGTAGCGTCATTCACACATGATACAACAGTATTTATTCTTTTCACTCTTAACTGAAGTCGTTCTCCGCAAGCTTTCGTACACAAACAAGACTGACTTCCCACATCCAATAAACATCGAACCTCCACAAACTCTGAATATTTATTTTTAACCAATGCACGAACAGTACTAAGAAGAACATTTTTGCTTTGGCTCTTTTGAAAACTCGTTGCAACTATCTTAGACTGGGTATTTGCCGATGTTTGTTTTACTGTTTGGCTCTGCACTACATCCTCGGTATGGACTGGTTCACAAATCGCAATACTTTCAGACGGTGAAATAGAATTACTATTTCTCTCGCGGAGAAAATGCAGTATTTGATTATGAGATTCGCTGCAAAAACAATTTCTATCAGAGCGATAATCACGAATTTTATGTGTTAACAAGCAACGGAAACACAAATCATTCCGTTTCACTAAATCAACTCTTTCCCATACAGAAAGTTTCTTAAACTGAGGGCAGTTATAAAGAGGATGATTAGCACTATTCTTACACATAACAAACCTTAATTTTTTTATTTCTGACACGAACACTTTAGAAACGGTTTTATCAGAACGCCAATTTAGAAATTTTTGCGATTTATTTCCCATAAATCTTTTTGTTTCCCCTGCTACGATCTTACTATTTGTCTCACTTTTACATTTACTTTTCGATGATAAGAAAATGTCACACTCCCTACCGAGCTCATGGGGTTTAAAATAATTTTCACCTTGTTTTACCGCAATGTGAGTCATTAATTCTCGATCAAGAGTTTCGAAAATTCTATCGGAAACTATAAGCTCGCATAAAGATTGGAAATCCTTCACTTTGCGCAACTGACAATAGTAGTCAAAAGATGCACTTAATCTGGATGCCAATTGAACAAAACTCTCCGATGGGGATTTTTGAGCTTTTTTAAAATTATTTAAACATTCCTGAGGGGTGGGCTCAAATTCTTTTAAAATTAAAGTTTTAATTTTTTTATAATCATTTAAATCTTCCTGATTAATATAAACCAGCAAATTACTGACTTTTTCACCCAAAATATTCAACAGAATTTCTGCTTTTAAATTTTCTGAAACATTTTTGTTTTGGAATGCTTTTTCCAAAGAGTTGAAAAATAAATTAAAGGATTCCGATTTACAAGGTACGGGAATGGTTAATGTTTTGATACTTTTTATTAAACTTTCTAATTCAATAGTTGATGAACTCGAATCCATGATTTCAGCACTTTGAATATTATTTAATGATTCTTTTTTAGCATTTGCTAACTCGGTTTCATTCTCTATTTGACACAATTTTAACTTTTCTAGTTCTAACTTCAATTCTTTTTCTATTTTTTCTTTTTCTTGCATTAGCTTTGTCTGAGTATCTAGCTATTACTTGATCTACTAGGCCCTGGACTACTTCAGTTTGTGTTTTGAACACTTCCCTTTTCTCAATTATCTTCTTCAACTGAATTACTTTAACATTATCAGGAACGGAAAGCCCTAACTCTTCCGCGATAATTCGCAACTCCTCTTTCTTTAACTTAGTTCTCAAAGGCATGGTTGATATACGTGAAAATAATATTTTCATACAACCTCTCACAGCTTATACCTTTTTGTACCGCTAATTTTGCAATCACAGGGAAAACTTTCAAATCGAAGCTACGACACCTTTAATAATAATTCCACTATGAATTCCAAACGAAACCGAAATCAACTTTGTCAGACATACTGCTTTCAAATATAAATCACAATTTGCACAACAAAATACACTGACAGAAATTATTAATCCTAATCTGAAAGAAAGAGTTTCAAAATCAAAAACGAAATCAACTTTATCAGAAATGCTACTTTCAACTGCATAACAAATTGCCCAACAAAATACACTGACAGGAATTACTAATCGCAATCCGTAAGCAAATAAATTTTCATAACAAATACCAACAAACCAAAACTATTTCTTACATAACAAAATCTCAATCAATCTCAATAAAAAATCTCAAATTCAAAATTAACTCCAATTTCGCATAAACAAAAATAATCCACAATTAAATCACACAAATTATGAATGTCTCACCTTAATCTCTTTATCCGAAATTCCATAACTCATTACTTTTCCAAAAAGATATTTCCGGATATCACCGTAATAAATTCTATCACAAATCTCAATCCTTTTGATTCCAGCGAAAACCAAACTAGTTATTCAAAAAAATCCTAAGGTCGCAAATATTTCTCCTGGCTCGTCATACGGACCAAAATGTTAACTCCTCACACAACACATCGACGGACCATATTATTTTCTCCTCGCACCACATTCATTTTGTTAACTATCTCTATTATATAACTCCTCAAAATAACCACGCCATGTTAGACACACACATTTATTACAACACAACACAGAACAGAGAAAAATATACATCAACGCATTGCGTCACGTGATTACATCGAGTCACATCATTACATTGAGTCACGTGATCAGACGGGATGGAGAAAAGCGCGCGAACATACATAAAGTGGAATAAATTGTAGAAACAAAATTTATCCATTAAAAATAATCTTTATCTTAAATAAAAAATTATATATTGTAATAAAAATATATATAATGAAATTGGAAAAGAGGATTTTTTTTAAAGGTATTAAACAAGAAAGATTATACACTTTTAGAAATATAAAAGCGCATACTACACAAAAGCACACAGATTAAAAAGAAAAGAAAAGAATAATACATATTTTCCACTGATATGCAAAACAATGCCTTGAAATCCAAATATATATATATATTATATTTGTAAAACATTTCCAAGACTGATTCTCAAGTCACACAAATTCGACCACTCTCGAAATTCAATAAGTATCGGGATTTCCGATATATATTGAAAATTCGATAAGTATCGTCAATTCGACATGTATTAAACATTCGATAAGTATCGGAAGTTTGATCAAGACGATGGAGCACTCAAACTAGTTTTGAAAGGAGTTCAGCACGCAATTCAGCCGCCAGGCGAAACGGGAGGTATAATGGAACATCTTTTTTTATGCGAGTATGCTTGAATGTGAAAATGCAAGCTGCAAATAAAATTGTGGAAAAATTAATAATTTTTGCTTTTATTTCTGAAGATGAATATTTAGCAATTAAACAAAATACAGAGAACAACCTTCTGATAAACGCAATTATTTTTCCATAATGGTATCATTTAGTTAGGGAGCAGAAAACAGTTTTTTTCCATATGTATTAAGGGTAATGATATGCTTAATACAAGTATTTTATACATTAAAACATGATAATTTTTGTTAATATTTCTATAGATACTATGTATGGCGATGAAAAATAATGAAGAGCAACAAAAATAAACACTGACCGATAGCAAAAACGAAATCGAAAACGCAAATTAATTGTGAATATCGATTTATTATATCGCTATTCAACGTGAACTATTATTCACGATCATGATTTCGATAAATCGATATTTTTTGAAAACTGCCATCGAAAAATCGATTTTTTTTCTCGATCAATTCGAAAATCGGCACAGCCCTAATTTAAAGTTCCTTTCAAATATTTGAAAATTCATTTTAAAAAATTCCAATTTGAAACTTTTGAACAATCTGATGTCCCTGACACAATGCTTACCGATTACACAATATTAGGTCAAGTTGCTGCAGCTAAATGTATTAGGCTTCTCGATAGGGCATTTTCTCATCAACATCAGCATCATTTTCACTTGAGTTATGTCTTTCACAGTGAACAATTACAGTATTTGACTCGTCTGTCTGTAGTCGATTGAGGATTCTTTTCGCATAAGCTGACTTCTCAACAAATTTGAAACCATACTTTATTTGTTTAATATTCACTCCAAGAAAGTAGTCAGGAGAGTCAAATATTACTTGAAATTCATCACTGAGTTTATGAACAAACTCTTATATTTCTTCTTTGTTGCTTCCAGCAACATAAATTATCCACATAAATTACTTCAAGTAACTTGTCTTGTTTATTCGCATAAACAAGCATTAATCAGAAATGGAAGATTTCATACCTTGACTTTGGATAAAAACCGCAAATCGTTTGTTCCAGCAGCGAAGAGCTTCTTTTAAGTCATAAAGACATTTATTGAGCTTGTGCACTCTGATAGATTCATCATTGTAACCTTCAGACTGTTTCATGAAAATCTCCTCTTGTAATTTTCCATATAAGAATGCAGTGTAAAATTATTGCATTTCGTGATTATACAATAATTTATTTGATAGTGAAGATTGTGGTCTGGGTGAAATGACTTGTAGACACATATTGTCTTTTATGTGGTTTATTGGTAACATCAACAAGAGGCACATGAGTACGCCATAATGTAGTAGGCCTAGAGAACTACACATAAAATTTCTCGGGAGGGAGAGAGTCGAGATCACACTCTCCCTAGTACAGGAGTCAAGTTCGCTTCTAATGGGCAAAAAAAGTATACTAACATCAACAGGGAGACCACGTGATATTTACATGATTGGCAGCTAGCTCCGCCCAGGAAGATCACGTAGTTAACTGAATTCTTAACATGCAGTTTTCACATCAAATTTTCACTTGCTGCAATGCTGATAAGCACTTCGAGGATTCAATCGGTGATTACGGAAATTTTTCCCCCAGATATTGGCGTGATGAATCTACTGCTTCGAGATCTATGATGGTATCTCATATTATAGCAGCAACTTCCAGCGGCAAATTCGACACGATGTAGTTGAATTTCATTACACTATCGGTCTCTGGTTTCGGTTCTCCGAGTTCAAAAGTTCTTTCGCACACATAGGAAACCACAAGTTTCTATTTCCACGTGTTATTAGCTTAAAATTGGAAAGATTGTATGGCTATTTATAAAAGAAATTTTCCACTGAAGTGCTCTGTTAACGATGAATGATATATAAGGATACCGGCACCTTCTTTATTTTCCGATAAAAATCAGACGCCCTTTCAATATTAAGGCTATTGTAATGATATAATGACAAACTATTGCATTGTCACAGCGATTTATTCACATCGCAATTTTCTCACAAAATGTGTAGTGACTCTTGTTACTGTGGATGAAAGTCGTTTTATTCTGTCATCAGAGGACTGCCGGATTTTTTGATGCCGAGTACAAACTACCGCTCTCAAATAGCATTAAAAGACCCAAAAAAGATTGGGTGTTTTCTCCCCCCCCCCTTCATAGAATGAGATAAATTATATAAATGCCAAGTTCCTTTTACCTATGTCATTCTGAAAATTTCTTTTCAGTTGAGAAGTTCTACTCTCTATTTTACATACTGCGAAACGGGTTTTTGGATTATCAGCGTAATTTTTGTATTTAAACGCTTATTATTTCTTCATTATGAGTAAAAGAAATCGTGAACTCACCGAAGAAGAAATCAAAGCAATTTTACTTGCTTCTGATGAAAGTGAGTGATCTGTCAGCAAAGATGATGGTTGGACAAAAGATGATACTTTAGCTGACCTCTCGTTTATTCTAAACAAAGAATCAGGACATGAAACTAAGGAGGATAAAATGAACGAGAGAGATGGAGATTAGGAGTCAAAAAATATTATATAATTTATTTACTATCAAAAATTTGTGAGTGATTCACTCATGCGTAAATTTGTGGAAACTTAAATTTTTGAATGAAATTTTCATATTATTTTGTCTTAACAATACAATAGAAAACTTCAAATAACATTTTAAAATCAGAAATTCAGCATAACAATTTATACTAAAAAAGTAATATTTATGGTGAATGTTATAGTAAATGTGTTAAATCTTCATATTGAGTTTGTGAAGAATGTAATAGTGACTAATGTTTTAATAAAATGTTCAGGCTGAAAACTGAAGGAATGTATTTTCGAAATATATTTAGCTGAGTAATTTTTTTCCCCAATTTTATTTCATAAATTTTTATATTTCTAATTGAAATGAAGTTTTAAAAATGTTATCTCATCTATCGAATTGTTTTGATAGAGGAGATATATAACGTTTGACGTAATGGTTTGACAAAAATTTTAAAAGCTATATTTTAAAAGATTAGTAAAAATGAGTTGCAAAAATAAAGATATTTTTGGAATGTATATTTATCCCACATTCTTTTTCGATTATTTAATGTAAAAACAAGAATGCGTAAGATTTTGGAAACAAAATGTGAAAACTTCTTTAAAAATTTAATTAAAGTTCTAAAAAATCTCTTTTAGTAAGGCTATCGAAAATTCAAAGTTATATTTTATATTTATATATTCAATGAAGAAAACAGTTTATATTTAAAAAAAATGCAATACTGAAAATAATAATAATAATAAAACCACCTTAGCCGAGTGTTGAAAAGACGTATTATTTTCGAAATGTCTTTCAAAAAGTGCTGTTCCCACAATTTTTATTATTCAACGGATGTTTTTATTTCAGTATTAAATGAAGATTTAAAACATTATCTCGTCTATTACTGAATTGCACTGACATCTATACTATATAAAAAATATACTAATTGCATTGATATATACATAATATATGTCCTACATTACTATATAAAAATTTGACATGGTAATATTATTTAATTTTGGCAAAAAAAAAAAAAAAATCCTAAAAGTTTATTGAAAATTAGATGAAAAATACAGATGTTCTTAAAATTAATAGTAATGCAAGTTTTTTTTTTTATTTAAATGGTTTGGAAGCCTAATATAAAACTTTAAAAAATAAAACTATCGAATAAATTTCAAATTTTTTGTAATAAAAAAATACGCCAAAATGATGATAAGCGAAACGTTTCACACTAAAAAATATAAATATATTAGAATAAAACTCTGAGGCTGATAGAAAATGCAACTCATTGTCGAAAAACCGCAGGGCAATTATTCAAAGTTGAGCGACAACACATTTATTACTTCGTACTGGAGGAAGGGGGAGGGTAACTGCCCCTCAGCTTCGAAGAGTCCATGTCTTCCAGAGACATGCGGAGAAAGTCTGAATGTGAATGAGAGTACCGCTTTGAAAGTGCTTGGATGTTAAAGAATTAAAAATGATTTAGAGAATAAATCATTAAGAAGAAGCAATGTAAAATATTTAATTGAAAATTTTTGTAATAATCAATTTTGGCCAATAACTGGTCGTCAAAGGCCATGAATAACATGATCACCAAGGAGCAACATCTGGATGCAAGGAGAAAAGCAAATCTAAAACATGGTTAAAAACTGTATGAAACAAAATAATATCGTTCAGCTATACAAAAATTAAATTTATTTGAAGAAACGAAGAAAGAAAAGTATTAGATTAAAAAACTATTGAAGCAATGCAAATGAACTATATTTTTTATAACAAAAGGAAAGTTTTATATCGGAAGAATTAAAATAGATTTTGCTCTCAGTTTTCTAATAGAAGAGCAGCGTTAGGATATACTGATTATATAGATCACTGAAATTGATTTGATTTTCATTATTATATAGAAGAACAATGAGAATTATGTATTAAACATTAAAAAAAAAGAATGCCAATATCAGGAATTAAACAGCATCACAACTAAAATGATACCATTCGAAATATTGATGAGCACTTAATGTATTCTAGCTGAAATAACTTAAAAAGTTGCAGCACTTGTATAGCATGCATATTAACATCAAACAGACTTCATGATCAAACGTGACAAACTTTACGAACTTTTCAAAGTCGTCTGCACCTTATCAGTCTCTCAAGTGCATGAAAGGACACTTTCAAGGTTGAAGGTCGTTAGGAATAGATTAAGAAATTAGTCATCTGATGAGAACTTGGAATTCTGCATATTGCTTTCAACTGAAAGGGAGTTTTTCGACGATTTGGATGCAGAAATAATCATTGATAGATTTTCACAATCAATTACAGAATTAAAATGTATGTTGACTTGTCTTTAAAGGAGTGAATCGCACGCAATATATTTCTATATTTTTGAATTGTTAATCTTCGACAAAGAGAAGTATTCTTTAAAAAATATTGAAACTGATAGATAGTTTGCATTTTATTTTATGCTTGGATAAAAAAAAATCTCAAAATAACAATAAAGTTTTGAAATATTTGAAGACTATATATCTATCAAAACTTATTTAAAATTCAATATTAATTTGCATTCATATTTAATATTCCTTACTTCCTTAAATATGTATAATACTTATATGCTGTAATTAGTAATGTATCTAATATCTTTTAAATTAGGAAAAAAGTATACTAATTTATTGATTACAATTATATATATGTAAATATATTTTTTAGCTGTTGTATGGTTGAAGAGATGATACTTTTGAATTTTTAAAACTCAATTTATCCCATCTCGGGTGATAATTTGGATAGTAAGAATAAGTGGTCAGAAATATGTCCGTCTACATTGCAACAAAAGAACAGAACAGCAAAAGATACCGAAATTTTTTCCTCAGTGATTTTATACTATGAGATTCTGATAAGGATTTCGTTGACATGTGCCGACTTAGGTAAGGGAATATTAGGTATCTTTAAAAGAAGGTTGCCAATATTAAGGATTTTTATCCCTTCACTCGGAGCGCGAGCACTCGCAAAAGTAAGCATTTTTATAAAGCTTGTACAGCATTAATTTAATAAAAAAAAGTAGAATTGGTTGAGGAAATAATAGAACATTTTAAAATGAAGTTAATATGGGCTAATTTAAGAAAAATTTGGAAATTAATTAGGATTTATCTTTGCAAAGATATTATGTAAACCTAAATCATCAGTAATAATTACAAAATATTAATAAATTAACTGATATCATGCACAGATGTATTAAAGACATTTTTCTATAAAATCTCAGCTGATGAACTTAATTTGGCGAAGATAATCTATGGACTTGATTAAATTATTTTTAAATGTTAGAAAATTTGACTCAACAAAATTGCTTAATTAGAAATATAATATGTACATATTAAATAAAATATTGATATTATTATGATTTCACCCAAATGAAATAGTTGGAACAGAAAATAATAAACACAAGATTTAAAAATTTCATAAATTAAAAAAACACACTTGGAAATGGATATAATAAATGCAAGATTCAAAGATATCGTATAAAACACTTGTAAATAAAAGTAATAAACACGACATTTAAAATACTCTTATAATAAATATTAATAGTGAAATAAGTAGTATAAAAGAATTTTGACACAGGAGATAGCCGAGAATAAATTAATTACAATTGGAGGTATAAAAAATTTCCTTTGCGGTATTTACTGCCATATGATGATTATCATGTGTCAATAGGAAATATTAGAACCTTGGATTATTATTATTTTCTTCATTTACAAGGTTTATATGCACACTAAAATATAAAAGTATTCTGACACAATAGATAACAGAGGATAGTTTAATTACAACTAGAGGTGTAGAAAACAATTTCCTCTGAGATATTTACTAAATTTCTCTGATTATCATATATCATCACTTTTATTTATTTTTAACTTAACCTTGGGGTTAGATAGATCTAATTTATTTGGGTAAATCATCTTTCTATTCTTAATAGCATTAAGGTATATTTTAAGTGCAACACATTTTAATATTATGCATAAACTTAAATAACAGATTTGATAAAAGATTTTAAAATATTAAGAATTTTTACCAGATCATCTACAATTATATTACGATTTAAATATGCAATCTAAAATAAAATAAAAAATAAACAATATAAATTTTAAGTTGCTGTAAGGAGTGACGACGTTATTGATGAATTCACTTATAACCTTCCATTTGTTGTATAAGAAACTTTTTTCCCCCCTTGAACACTTTAATCATTTGATGAAACACAATCAAGGAAGGCAAAAATTTTGGGTACTGGAATGTACAGCAACACATTTAAACTTTAACACGGTGAGGACTGTGATTATTATAATGAGAATGGAGCACAAAAGACATCAATATCTGGGTGGATCCTTTGCCACAGGCAAAGATCTTGAGAGTGCACAGATCTTCTCAGAAATAATGATAAAAAAGAATACACACAAGGGATGAATGTAGGGAAGCAGAAAAAATGCAGGGCTGAACAGGGAACTTGAGTTATGTATGCAGAGGGTACTCCACCAGTGGATTATCTGCAAAAATATTTCATTACAGATCTTTTCAAGAGAGTTAGTTTCAGTACTTCTCATTATATAAAGTTCAAATGAAAATAATTAAAATTTGAAGCTTAAAATACTTTCTTGAAGCAATCATTAAGATCAAGTTACATAAAATATTTAGTTAAAAATTTTTAGTAACCAGCTGGACACCAAAGCTATGTAATATATATTGTTCCGAAATTTCCGGGGTTCATTTGGATAGTGGAAGTTATATGGTGTGGAGAACGCTCAATCAGCAGTAGAAAAAGAAACAACGACATTTATTTACACGAAGACACACAGGACAGCACAAAAACGACATCTATATACAGCATAGAAGACGATTATCTTCAGCCGAGACGTGCAGCATACAACAAGACTCTACTGCAGACAGTAGTGAATAGCTTAGTTCAGCACTAGCGTGACTCCGTCGCTGCTCTGCTAATCCCTGGAAGACCAGTTCTTCACCGTCGATTTCGACTACTCTCTCCGACCACTCTGACTACTCTGTCTGGCAGCTACAGACCCTTTTATAGGTCTCAGGAGGCGGGGCTAGAAGCCTCTCAACCAATCAGGAAAGTTCGAGGCGTATCTCGGTTCCTACTGGACGGATCGGAAAATTCTGGATGTTTCGGGTTTCGGTTTCTATTTTGGCCCCAAAGTCGCCAAGTCGTCAAATTCGTCGCCAAGCTCTGGGACCTCCGATGCGCCACCCGGACTCCGTCCAATACAGATGACTGTAAAACAATCTTTCTGATGATGGAACCAACTATGCTGGGAAGCAGAATTGCAGGTTTGTAACAATAATATATATATAATTGAAACACAGTAAACATATAATTACTTATGAAAAGCAAACATCCTGCAGTTCTCGCCTCTGTTTATAGAATATTGTGAAGTTAAGAGCAATCAAAATTTTCTTTAATATCATAAGTGATAATTTGTCACAAAATGGTAAATGAAATTCATTTATATGTAATAATTTTTTTTAATGAAAAAAAATCTGTTAAGGTCAAATTCACCTATGTGGCACATCATTTTAGGAAGAGTATAAAACAAACATAACAAAAATTAGGTATGGAAAAAGATAAATAATAATAAAAAACACAATAAGAAAAGATTTAAGCACTTTTTCCTGCCTAATCATTAAGCTTAAAATCTAAGTACTGGGAATATTTGATTGATCACCACAAAAGACATGGATATCAAGGCTTCTGAATTTTAATTTTAATAATAGAACAGATATGAATAAGATTTATAAAGCTTGTACCATGTTAAAACAGGGTGCATAGTGAGAAAATGCTTAAAAAATTAAGTAATTTTAAGTACTTTTTAAGCATCTTTTTACATTCATGCATACACGACCCTGCTTATTTTCTAAGTATAGGATGTTTTCTGTTTTATGATAAAGCTTTGTTTTATTGAAATTATTGAAATTAATTTTAGATGTGTATTTTTAAAATTTTAAATTAATTCTGCAATAACTCAATAATTTTAATATTTATTTCTGCAATACTGCAGAAGCATCTATTGTAAAACATATTTGGTTTTGACAAAAACAAAAATGATCATAGTTTTATCATCACCAAAAAATTAAATCAGAATTTAATCAACCAGTTAAATTTGTTACTCGTTTATAAGATTAACAATAAAAATCTGGCTTCTTTTTCAACATTTTTATAAATTAACAAATTACCAGTTAATTGGATGGATACATCATTTCTGAATTTACACTGACATTGATAAAGATGGCATAGCATGACCAAAAATGTTACATTTGATTTTTATATATGCTACAACAAATGAAATTCGACATAGCTGGGATGTAAATTAAAATTTGCTCCTGCTCTAACTCACCATAATCAGCAGTTTAGAACATTTTATTTGCCACCTTATAAAGCTAAGAGCTAAACAGTATACCAAGACGGCTACCATCACAAGATTAGCAAAACTGCCAAAAATTGATGATAGAACAATGCAATGTTCTAACTGAATTTTTCAGATCAAATTTTTAAACAGAAAATAATAATAAAATAACGGAAAAAGTAGAAATAATAATAGAAATTTGATAGAAAATTATAATAAAAAATTGTTTTATCACTTCTTATTTTTGATGTTTAGTAACGGGCTTTTTTAAATGTTTCACATTTTGAAAATTTAAGAAACACCTGCTCTTTAACCTCTATGCAAAAATAAATAAAATTTTATTACTTTAGCTTTTTAAACGAAGAAAAATGTGATTATATATTTTAGGAAGAAATGAAAATGATTTCACAATTCCTATTTTTCA
>JAPMOR010079989.1:7223-85872 GCA_026543865.1 Argiope aurantia | reverse complement strand
ATATATAGTGACGAACGCCTGATGACGAGCGCCATCTGCTGGCCAACAGGTGTTGATGCTTGTTAGACGGAGTACGGATCAGACAGGTCTGAACGAAAGTCGAGACGTGTGAGACGAGACGGGTCTCTGAACGAAAGACGCGACGTGGTTCTAGACGAGAGTTGGGTAGTGAGTCTGTAAGACGTACAGCTCACGCTCATGTATCTTTATATGTTTTATGTTAGTATAGTAATGTTTTGTCATTTAATTTTAATAAATATATTTTCACATTAATGCTGGTCGTTGCCTTTTCCCACAAATATGAGGGTTCGGCCCGGATTTTAATGAAAACCGGTACATAGACGAAAGAAGAGCCAAACAGGAGTGAAATTGGACGTAGAGCAATTTGACGTGCTACAATAAACCTTTTGGATACCAACTCCTTGTGGACTGACGCAGTGTGGATCGACGTTGAAGAAATTATGAGTTCAATTTTGATTTATTCTCAAGTATGGCATTTCTTACACGAGCACGAAAGAGCGACTTACTAACTTTAGTAGACGAATTAAAACTAACGGTACCACAGAATGCCAAAGTGCGATAGTTAGTTACAATGATAACATAGTCGAAAGACTATGACGAAGAGTTCGTAAAAAACTTAATTTTAACTATCACTCAGAAGCGCGAAAGGTTAGATGCTGAAAAAGCCAAAGCCGAAAAGGCCAAGGCCGAAGCGGAAAAGAATGAGCGTGAATATACTTTGAAAAAGTTAGAACTTGAGTTAAAAAGTAGCGAAAATACTTTAACTGTATCAGATATGCCTAAGACTGATATATTAAAATTGCTAAAGAATTATGATAATAGCGGAGACATAAGTGTTTACCTTTCGTTATTTGAGAAACAAATAAGTAGGTCTAACATTGCAAAAGAAAACTGGATTTCTTATTTACTCGGGTTATTACCATTCGATATAGTCAATTTAATTGCTCGTGAACCCTATCCATCAGCTAATGACTATGATTAGATAAAAAAAAAACACCGTTGCTTAAAAGATTTAAATTAACTTCCGAACAAGTTCTTTACTCACAAACGAGATTCTTCTTCATGGCGGGATTTCGGTTTTGAACTGAATAACTTTTTTGAGGAATGGATAAATTGTTTAGAAATAACCGATTTTAATTTAAAGCACCTAATGGTCGTTGACCAGTTAAAGAGTAAAATACCAAATGACGTGCGCGATTACTTTCTCGACGATTTGCCCAAAATAAAGAAAGTAGATTTGGTTAATAAACTGGACGAATATGAAGCTGCACGAAGTCACCTTAAAAAAGAAACAAACAGAAATTGGCGTGTTTCCGAAAACAGAAGTAAATTTGATATCGCGAAAGAATCTAAAAATTCACCATTGCCGTTTGTTCATGATCAAAAGAATTATGCTGATGATAATTACTATAACAAGAGTAATAATAAATGTTTTAATTGCAATGAGGCTGGCCATAAAGCAATTAATTGCAAGTTTAAAAACAAAGGATTAAAATGTTTCCAATGTGGTAGCTTTGGCCACAAAGCCAGTATCTGCCCGCAAAGAGATTTTAAAGTGTCTCTCTCTAATAAAGTGTATATTCGTAACTCTCCAAAAACTGTAAATAAGCTTAGTAAAAATGTTGAAATAAATCGTGTAAATTGTGATGTATTAATTGATACTGGAAGTGATATTACTATGATTAATTATGATTTTTATTTGAAAATTGGTAAACCTAGTTTAACGACTGATAATGTGAAATTAACTGGTATAAGTGGATATAGCATAACTCCTCTAGTTTTTTTTTATTGTGATAGATTAATTGATGAATATGTAATATCAACTAATGTGTATGTGTTAGAAATAATGCCGAACGAAATAATCATCGGCATGGACGTATTAAATAATCTAAGCTTTTCATTCCGAGAAAAACAAATAATCATTCATGAGAAAAAAACCCAAATAAATTACACCCGGCTGGTGAGAAACGAGGTCAAGGTCGTATCACTACGTTCCTCGGAGCTGAAAAGAGACAGATAGGCATCTATTTTTGCTGAGACTTGCAATAAAATAAATACACATCCTCTTCCATACTTCATTCATTTAGCGGATTCGATAAACTATGATGAAATCGACATGAGTCATGTAAAAAAACCCTTGAGACAGGAAATAAATCGTCTTTTAAATAAGTATTCGCCAAACAAAACAAAAAGTACGGAGTTGCAAATGAAAATAATATTGAACGATGATATTCCGATTAGTCATAACCCACGAAGGCTGCCTTTTAAGGAACAAAAATTCGTTGAAACTCGGATTGATAAATGGATACAGGAAGGGATAATAAAATCCAGCCGTTCAAATTATTCTTCCCCTGTTGTTCTATGCAAGAAGAAGGATGATAGTTATATGTTATGCATTGATTTTCGTAAGCTAAATAAAAAGATGGTTAAAGATCGGTACCCTTTACCCCTCCTAGACGATTTGCTTGACAAACTTGAGCAATCAAAAGTATTTGCTACTTTGGACTTGAAAAACGAATTTTTTCATGTAGACGTAGAGAAAGATAGCACAAAATTTACGTCTTTTGTAACACATCATGGCCAGTGGGAATTTCTTAAAATACCATTTGGACTTTCCAATAGTCCGAGTGTATTTCAGCGTTACATTAATGTGATATTCAGGAATTTAATACTAGACGGAACTGTACGGAGTTATATGGACGGCATTATTATACCATCCAAAACCCAGGAAGAAGGGCTAGAAAAATTACAACGTGTTCTACAGGTTGCATCAGAGTACGGTTTGGAGTTTAATTTTAAGAAGTGTCAGTTTTTAAAACCACAAATACAATTTTTAGACTATAGAATCCAAAACGGAACTATACAGCCCTCTGTATCTAAAACGGTAGCTGTACAAAAATTTCCCACAACCACAAACTGTTAAACAAGTACAAAGCTTTTTAGGCCTTACTAGTTATTTCAGCAAATTTATACTCCAATATTCAAAAATCGCAAAACCGCTTAGTGATCTACTAAGAAAAGACATTGCATTTAAGTTTGAATCTGAACAAAAGGAAGCTTTTCAAAAACTTAAAGATATTTTAACTCAGGAGCCAATTTTTCATTTCTATCAACAGGGATCAGTTTGATTCGGAGCAGTGCTGCTGCAACAAGGAACCGACAATAAGTTTTATCCTATTCATTATTTTAGTCGAAAAACATCTTCACAACAAGAAAAATATAGTAGCTATGAATTAGAAGTTTTGACTGTAATCGAAGCGTTGAAAAAATGTAGACATTATTTACTGGGTTCTAAGTTTAAAATTGTGAATGATTGTTCCGCTTTTCAACAAACTATGAGTAAAGGAGATCTTACACCAAAAATTGCAAGATGGGCTTTACAGTTAGAGGAATTTAATTACCAAATTGTTCACAGATCAGGAAAACAAATGGCACACGTAGATTCTCTTAGTCGAAACGCAGTACTTGTTGTTACTCGTTCATATAGTGAAGTGACCACTAAATGCTCAGAATTTGGACGAATTCCTTAAGAAATTAAAAGCTTTGATAGATAAGCAAGAAGACTGTGAACACATTGGGAGAAATGGAGTTTTATACAAATACGATAATTGCTCATAGTCCCAGAAGCATTACAAAGAGAAATTATTCGAGAAATTCGCAATAAAGGACATTACGCTGTGGCTAAGCCCGAAGAAATTTTAAAGCAAGAATTTTACATACCAAAGATGAGGTCGAAAATAGAGTATTGTTGCCAATTGCGTGGAGTGTATTCTTTGTAATAAGAAACGTGGGAAAGGTGAAGGTTTCCTTAACCCCATTCCAAAAGAAAATTTGCCTTTAAATACATTGGACCTATGCCTTCTACAAATAAGAACCATCAGCATATTTTTTCAGCAGTCGACGCTTTTACAAAATTTGTCTGGTTGTATCAGGTTAAATCAACATCTACTCAGGCTGCAATAACTGAACTTAAGCTTCAACTATCTACTTTTGGAAATCCGACGAGAATAATAACAGACAGAGGTTCAGCTTTTACCTCAAAAGAATTTGAAACATACTGTCAGGATGAAAATATTGAACATTTCAAAATTAGCACTGGAATTCCTCGCGGAAATGGGCAAATTGAAATAATGCATAAAATTTTAATACCCATTCTATCAAAGCTCTCGATAACAGACCATACCAAATGGTATAAACATGTTGCATCAGTGCAGAAAATAATCAATAGTACTGTTTCGAGGAGTATAAAGTTTACCCCGTTTGAGCTTTTAACTGGAGTAAAATTAAAAGATACAACTGATTTACATTTAAAGGAAATATTGGAAGTAGAATACACAAAAGCAATGATGGAAGATAGAAATAATATGAGAGAAGAAGCAAGGGAAAACATTTTGAAGATGCAAGAAGAGAATCTCAAAAGTTTCACCAAACGAAGAAAAGTGGCGCGCATCTACAAACTTGGTGAATTAATGGCCATACAATGGATGCAGTTTGGAACTGGACTCAAACTAAGACCAAAATTTCATGGACCGTATCGGATTGTCAAGGTTAAACCTAAGAATCGCTATGATGTGGAAAAAGTTGGATGTCATGACGGACCAAATACAACTTCCACAGCAGCTGATTTCATGAAAGCATGGTCTTCAGACTAAAAAAAAAATATTTATTGGTTTATCCAGATACTGTTTTATTTCTTTCTTTTCTTTTTTTTCATATTTTTCTACTTTGATTTAACTTTCGAGGAACGCCGAGACGTGTGAGACGAGACGGGTCTCTGAACGAAAGACGCGACGTAGCGTAGTTCTAGACGAGAGTTGGGTAGTGAGTCTGTAAGACGTACAGCTCACGCTCATGTATCTTTATATGTTTCATGTTAGTATAGTAATGTATAATAAATATTATTAGTATAGTAATAGTATAGTACTGTATATAAATATATAGTAATTATAATAAATATATTTTCATATTAATGCTTGTCGTTGCCTTTTCACACGTCTCGACTTTCGTTCAGACCCGTCTGATCCGTACACCTGTTGGCCAGCAGATGGCGCTCGTCATCAGGCGTTCGTCACTATATATTGTTACAAACATAGTTGGTTCCATAATCGGAAAGAATGTTTTAAAGTCATCGGTATTGGACGGAGTCCAGGTGGCGCATCGGAGGTCCCAGAGTTTGGCGACAAACTTGGTTACCATTTGGTGACTTTGGCGCCAAAATAGATTATACCCGAAACATCGAGAATTTTCCCGATCCGTCCAGTAGGAACCGAGATACGCCTCGAACGTTCCTGATTGGGTGAGAGGCTTCTAGCCCCGCCTCCTGAGACCTATAAAAGAGTCTGCAGCTGTCAGACAGTGTGGTCGGAGTAGTAGCCGGAATCGACGGAGCGGAGTAGTCAGAGTGGACGGAGTAGTAGTCGTAGTCGGAAGCGACAGAGCAGAGTAGTCGAAATCGACGGTTAAGAACTGGTCTTCCAGGGATTAGCAGAGCAGCGACGGAGTCAAGCTAGTGCTGAACTGAGCTGTGCGCTACTGTCTGCAGTAGAATTTTGTTGTGTGCTGTTGTTTACACGTCTCGCGGTTGAAGATAATTGTCTTCTCTGTGCTGTATATAGTTGTCGTCTTTGTGCTGTCCAAAAGCTCCAAAAAGTCTACCATCATCTGGACGGAGTAGTAGTCGAAGTCGACGAAGTCAGTCAGAGTGGAGTTGTCGGAAGCGACCGTGACAGTGGGAATCGACGGAGCGGAGTAGTCGGAAGCGACGGAGTCAAGCTCGTGCTGAACTGAGCTGTGCGCTACTGTCTGCAGTAGATTCTGGTTGTATGATACACGTCTCGGCTGAAGATAGTCGTCTCTGTGCTGCATATAGCTGTCCTGTGTGTCTTCTTGTAAATAAACGTCATTGTTTTTATACTATTGCCGCCTGCTGATTGAGCGTTCTCCACACCATATAACTTCCACTATCCAAACGAACCCTGGTAAAAATTCGTAACATTTCGTGTCAGAAGTGGGGTAGTAGTTAATAGTGTATGGTGCTGACGAGATCCCAAGCAAAAATGGCTGATTGCGGTAATGGTGAGTTACTGGCTCTGTTGGCTGAGATGAAGAAATCTATGGAAGCTGGACAAGAGAAACTTTTGAAAGAAATGAAAGCCGGACAAGAAAAACTTTTGCAAGACATGGAAGCCTTCACGGAAGACATGAAGAATGAATTGAAGAAAGGCCTTTCGTCGTGGAAAGAAATTTTAGAAGATAAAGTTAACAAAACTGAAGACATCCAAGTTATCACAGAAGAAATTGAAGGAAGCAGCGGGAGCCAAGTGGAAGAAAAGAATGAAGATCGAATGGAGACCGGTGTCACTGAAAAGGAGCTTAGCCATCCGGAGGATGAACCGAAGTTTAATAAGGAGAGGAACGAACAGGGAGAAAGTTAAATAATTACGGAACTGAAACAGTCTTCTCCGAACGAGTCCCCTGAAGTGGAACCGAAAGTGCAGGCGCTTGGAGATGGAGAAGATAAACTTTCTTCGGACGGGTCTGTTGGTGGCGACCCGTGTTCGATGCCTATGGATGCAAAAATTGATGCGACCCTGTTTGGATTGGATTCGCCCCAAAGATTAAAGGAACTACCTCTCTGCAAGCCTCTTGGTATCTCCTGGTATAGTGACACGGAAGAAGACTACGTGGCAGGAATCGCTGATCCCTGTAGTCACGGTCTCAATTTCCTCCAAGAATTCGGATTTGCTGTGGATTTTTCGAGGAGTGTCATGCAAATAGGAGCCGATGAATCTGCTGTGTATCCGGTCAAGTTGTGTCGTTGCAGTGGAGCCCTTCCCGTAAAGGCAGATGTCCTCTTCAGAAGATCTAGTGTGGAGAGCTGCGGACAATTTTCAAGTGTCGCGAATGAGCCGGGAATTGGCGGAGATATTCCCACGGAAGCTTTGGCGA
Source organism: Argiope aurantia (assembly GCA_026543865.1). NCBI lineage: Eukaryota > Metazoa > Arthropoda > Arachnida > Araneae > Araneidae > Argiope > Argiope aurantia. Next base: position 78,903 of record JAPMOR010079989.1, on the reverse strand, counting down.
TGAAGGCGAATACCTGGCTTTCGAGTGGACTTCAGAAGGCACCGTTGGATCATCCTTATATACGATTGGTTCAATGGAAGAAGTTTAAAGTGACCAACCGACCAGCCTGGCAAGAATTCCTTCCGGAGGTCTCTACTACGATCCAGCGTTTGGCTCCATGGGACATCCTGCATTTTAAGGAGCGGAATCAAGTCTGGATGTACAACCCGAAACGACGAAGAGGTCCGTGTCAAAATCATTGAGAAGGTTCGGATTTGTCTTTAGTCGCAGCCAAATAAGTAAACGATGTCATCTTCGAAAGACCGGAAGTCGCCTAAAGCATCATCATCACATCAATTGGAAGCCTACGCCAGCTGTTGGATTAAAGTAGGACTGCCGGAACGTCAGTCTTTGAAGAGGGGAGCAATGTTACAAACCTGCAATTCGGCTTCCCAGCATAGTTGGTTCCATCATCGGAAAGAATGTTTTAAAGTCATCGGTATTGGACGGAGTCCAGGTGGTGCGTCGGAGGTCCCAGAGTTTGGCGACAAACTTGGCGACCATTTGGCGACTTAGCGATGAATTTGGCGACTTTGGTGCCAAAATAGATTATACCCGAAACATCGAGAATTTTTCCGATCCGTCCAGTAGGAACCGAGATACGCCTCGATCGTTCCTGATTGGGTGAGAGGCTTCTAGCCCCACCTCCTGGGACCTATAAAAGGGTCTGCAGCTGCCAGACAGTGTGGTCGGAGTAGTAGCCGGAATCGACGGTGAAGAGTAGTCGGAATCGACGGAGCGGAGTAGTAAGAGTGGACGGAGTAGTAGCCGTAGTCGGAAGCGACAGAGCAGAGTAGTCGAAATCGACGGTGAAGAACTAGTCTTCCAGGGATTAGAAGAGCAGCGACGGAGTCAAGCTAGTGCTGAACTGAGCTGTGCGCTACTGTCTGCAGTAGAATTTTGTTGTGTGCTGTTGTTTACACGTCTTGCGGCTGAAGATAATTGTCTTCTCTGTGCTGTCCTGTGTGTCTTCGTGTAAATAAACGTCGTTGTTTTTATTCTATTGCCGCCTGCTGATTGAGCGTTCTCAACACCAAATAACTTCCACTATCCAAACGAACCCCGGTAAAAATTCGTAACAATATATACTTATAAAGCAAATGAAATGAAGAGTTGTGTATAGCAGTCAGTAGGTGATAAATCTTTCCTCTGAAGAACTGTTTCAAATTTCAATACAATTCACTTTGCTTTTCGTCAATTGTTTTTATTAGAAACATTTCAGAGGATCTGACTTTAATACTATTCTTTCTAAAAATACTAAATCAACTACATTGCATTATAGAATGAGGGACTTCTTTTTTTTTGAGCAGTTCCTGTGTAACAGAAGGATGCTAACATGCGGTGATGCTTAGTAAAATTGTTTTTTCAAGATTTGTATCCTCATTTTTATTATAACACATCATATGATTTATTAAAAATATATTACTACTAGCCGCCTTTGGCGACCAGCCGGTTTGCCAATATTACCGCTCGCTACAATTTTCAATTAAATATTTTAAGTAACTGTTCTCTTAATAGATTCCTAAACAAAACATTTTTAATCTTCAAATTTTGATAGTCATAGCAAACTTATACTGTTGTTTAGATCGTTTCGTTCAATTTACTATATATATTTTGCTAATTTGTTGTCATTTCCGGTAAAACTTGAAATTTAATTTAAAGTGGAAATAATGAAATTGCAATTAATATAAAGATACTTTTTAATAAAACCAAGCGTTTTATTTTATTTATCACCTTTATTGTTATTTATTTATTATTATTATTATTGAATATGAGTATTGCAAACAGAATCGCTCGGTATTTAAGTCTTATGTGAACTACAGAATATTTTTCATAAATTATGTAATATCTCAAAGAACAATTCAGCAAAAATTTCTCAGATTCAGCATAAAATTCAGTTTTTAGTTTTGCTTTCAAAAGGATTGAAATGAAATCAATAATAATATTTTGTTCCGGAATATAAATATGTCTAAATTTAATGCAGTAAGGTATCATATTCTGAGAAATATTCTGGGCACAAATGAATGAATGTTTCTATTTTCCACGATCAACTAAGACTTCTTTATGAAGTTTTGAATGTTAAAAATTTAGAAAAACTCAACATTTTTATAATCTTAGGCCAATTAATCTTGAGAAACCTGCGCGCTGATTGGCGTATTTTCTTTGAAACGATCGATGGAAAATCTAAAATTATCCATTTTTTATGGAATAGTGATATTCAAATTTTCATAAATCAGTCAGTTTAAGTGATTGATTTAGTTGACTGAAATTAACTCTTTTTATTTAAAATATTAGTGTTTCAAGAAATGGGGTTGAGTATAAAAAAAGAAAATTAGTAAGGACAAGTAATTTATAAAGTTCTCACAATTAGCAATTAGTTGAGAAGATATTGGTGATTGGTAGAAGTAGTGAATATTCCAGAATACTCCATCTTCTGATGGAGTATTGAAATCAAGCATCTTTTGCATGCTCTGAAAGCAAATTTTGTTTCTGATTACTGATAATCTGTCATTATTCAACATGAAAATAAAACATTTACAAGAAGTTTTTGTTTTAACTTTAAAAAGCTCATGAAAATTTCTTGATACATATTTACCATCAAGACATCTGTGGTCATCAGTAAGCAAGAGAAATAGAATATATGTAATAAAATTTCTTATATAAAATATTTTAGAATAAAAAATATACGCTACTTCATAAAATATACATAACAATAAAGGGCAACTCTTGTTGATGTATTTACTATCCTCAATATACAAACATCTGCTCAAGAATTGTATAATGTCATTATAAACTGAGGTAAAAGAGATATTTAGAAAAAAAAAGCAGAATATAATTATAAATTTATTTACAGTACAAAGCTGCAAGTATTACTACAGCCAAAGCTTGACATCAGTATCATGATTAAATTAAATAAATGTATTAGCTTTTTGCATCTAACTGTCCAAAATAATTTTCTGATTTCTAAAAGTACTTTCTGGAAAAATATTAAAAACAAGCAAAGATTATGATTAAACATTTGGTTAGCATTTGTATCTCCAAAGTGTAAATATGAACAATCAGTCATGAAATTGCCAGCTCATGTGAACTTTATGATGACTAGTCATTAAAGGGTTCACATGAGCCTAGTGATTTCACAACTGATTATTTATATTTACAAATTTAAAAAAAATGTTCGAAAGGAATATTTGATCCTATCAAAGAGCTGTTACCTGATAATATTTGCTGAAATCAATGCAAACGATGACAATTAAAATTAATATTTTAACAATTTTTCATATTATATACAAATAATAAAATATGTTGCAAAAACGTGAAGAATCGCTACCCGCTTTCAAAATTCGAAAACGCATTCTCCTGCAGAGCTCCGAAATCAATTTGCATACCACAATAACGCTACTAAAAAGCTACAAAGAAAATAATAATAATAAATGGGCATTTTTTCACATTAACTCAAAAATATATTCAGCTGCTTGCTATTAATTTCCAATTCACTAAACATATAAACACAAAATTACAAATGAAAGATGTAAATAATAATATAATTTGGATTCGTTTATAAATCTTATCTTAAACAAGAATATGAGAATAAGGAACTATGCAATAAAATTTAAATACTTTGACAAGCGGACGAATCGTTAATATACTTTTACAAGATACAGTTTTTGATTGATTGAAATGGGTTGAGAATGGGATTTTTACAGTGTTTTCGTTTAGAATTTCATATTTCATGTCAGAAACAAGCGTTTAAATGCGGTCTGCACAACTTCCTTTCGCATGTGCGTCAAAACCTGGGGAAACTCATCGAATGTGTAATAGACGCCGAATTGGTATACTGAAATGATGATATACAAGTATGATGCTCTAGTGCGACAGTTTGACAACGTAACGATAAGATATGTATATATTTTCTCCTATTCAATCAAGCAATCAGAATGATTTTATCGACACGTAATGCCAGAAGCAAGGTTGTTTTCTATCCTTATTCACTAAGGCTCTAGGTTTACCACAATAATGACTACGGGATGCTATTTTATTGCAGTTGATCTATTTATTAATTGTTGTCAATTTTGAAATTTTGCGAAAAAATTATTTGAAAGAAGACTTCAGATTTTTTTGTTTCCGACAGGGGAGTGAGATATATTCGAAGAGGGGAGCAAATAACATTTCTCAAATTTAGCTTCCAGACATCACATAATAATCAGTTTTACATTTTAAAAGTAATCAGCGTATGTATTTAATATATAAGTTATTATAATAAGTAATAATTATTAAGTAATTATTTGGACTATTTTTCAAATAATTATTGTAAATATGTTTACAAATAATTATTGTAATCGAGGCAGTATAACATTTTTGATGGAAAGAAGAGCAATGTGGAATATAGTGCATAAATATCATAAATATCTTTTTAGCGTTTCCTTTAGCTAGTTCGAAAGTAGTGTTTTTACCAGGCGCACCTTATTGAAACTACTTTCGCATGCACATGTAGAAATAGGAATAATAGAGGCAATAAATAGATATTTCGCATGTATATATATAATGTAAAACATTTTTTAGCAGTTTCGTGGCCGAAGAGAGAGGAGACACTTTGAATTTTTTAAAACTTCGCTTTTATTCCATTCCGGGAGGCATAATCTATGTACAAGCAAAATGCGACAATGCACGTCAATCTACATCACAACACAAGAGCCAAAGAGAAAAGAGCGTACGAAATATTTGTCCCTATGATTATGTACCATAAGATTCTGATAGGGATTTCTTTACACGTGTCGATTAGGTAAGGGGAAACATCTTTTAAAAGAATTGGTGTAGGCTGACAGCGTTTTATTCCTTCACTCGGAGGTGGGAGCTTGTCGATTTCAGCAATTTTAGAGCTCGTGTAGCATTAAATAAAAAAAATAAATAAAATAGGTGGAACTGGATCAAGAAAAAAGAGAACATTTTAGAGTGAAGTTAATATAGGTAAAATTAAGATAAAAATTAGCAAATTAATTAGAATTTAATTTAAATTTAGAGATATTATATATGATTTTATTTATTTATGTTCAAGACAATTAAATAGAACGAATGCTCTTTATTTTAATATGAACATTCACTAGAAATTTATATTTCCACAACTTTTGTAAATATATTAAAAAATCATGTTTTTTTTAAAATTAATACTACAAAATCAAAATTAGGTAATAAGAAGCGTCTTTCTCCCTCAATTCAAAATAGGTTTAATTTAGCTATACAAATTGTAATATTTTTAGTTTAACGTCTTATAAATGTTTCGATTGAAAGAAATGGCTTTCCTATCTTGAAGCCTTGGTAGCAGTTTGGAAATTCTACCAATCGGAGCTGAGGGGATAGAGTGATTTTACAACTGCATTTATTTCGACCATAAATTTACGAGGTCAACCAATTTGAACCCCCTTTTTCTTAAATGTGTAAAAGGGGGAAGCCTGGTTTATGTTTCCAGTGTGCAAACAAGAAATTCCTCAAATTTGCATTATAGTAGTGTACTGTCACTGATTCAGAACAAAGTTCTTAAGAATTTATACAGAAATGTGCACATTTTATTGAAGAGAAAATACACTCAGAAAATTTATATATATTTTTTTATATTTATATTTGCCTAACGTTAAATATATACATAAAAATATGGACTTCACTGAGTTACAGAAGTATAAATATTTTTCTAAAGTTAAGATACCAAAAAAGCATAAAATGTTGTCACGAAATGAATAAAAAATGTATTTAGTTCTTCAAAAACTTATTTAATCTTCTGTTTTAAAGATGCAATTCTTATTAACCATACAGAAGGCTTTTAAAATTTCTGATGCAGACGAAAATAATTTTTAAAAAAAGGCATATTTTTCAAAAAAAAAAAAGAGTAAAAAGACTTTAAAACCCCCAGAATAATTTGTGTTATTATTATAAGAATGTGACAGTTAAATTTCATGAAATAATTTGTAACTGAATTATAATTATTAACATAATTATATGACATGTATCGATACATAACGCGTTTCTATAATTGAAGAGGCTAATACTTCAGAATTAGAGGAATGAAGATATTTCATTATTTAAATGCAATTCACAGAACTTAATTGCTTGACAAGCTCCTTCCTGAAACTAAATATTTCTTTTAAAAAAAAGAAACTTCATTAATGAGATGGAGAGAGCGAAAGTTTAATTCCTTTTTAAAAAAGCACAACAAAACAAAAGTTAAAATGTGCAACTGTTGCGTGCCTCACATTTGCATTTAATACCTGCTAGTATTTGCTATTTAATCATCTTTCTATTAATTCATTTCTTAATTCTTGTGTCATAAATTAAGATGATTTTTTTAAAAATTCTTTAAATATATAAGAAAATGTACAACTGATAAATTCCCTTTAAATAATTCAGAAATAAAATTTTTTTAAAAGTACATTTTTTTATTTTAAAAATAGCATTTGTTTGTTTTCTACTCTCCAAAATATGCTCAAAAACTGGCTATCTTCAAACACTCGGTTAAAAAAAATCCATTATTTTGAGGGAATTAAGAATTATAATCTTAACATAAAGATCACTAAAGCTACGCTTTTATTTTATAGATCTTCTAAAGAAATGAGCCGAAATAAATCAAACCTTGCCTACTTATTATTTAAGAAGAAAAGGATTATTGTTAACTTTTAAAAGTATGAAATTAATTAAATATTCGTTTAATTAGAAATAAACCGAAATTTTATAGTTTTTCTACAGTAATTTTGGAGTAAATTCTTCTACACGAAATATATTTATACCATCTTAAAATTCAAACTTTTCCCTTTTGACTGATGCAATTCTAATTTCCATGCAATTTTTCTCCAATTTTCAAGAATTTAAAATGAAATTTTGACGTTTCCGCCAAAAAATATTAAAACTCCAACAAAACAAAGAATTTTATAGCATCTTGAAATCGAAAAAGTTATCTCTTCATAGACACCAATACAGTTGTTTATTTTATTTTTTAAAAAAATATTTTATTTCACAACATTATATTTCACTGCTGAATAGAAACTCAAATTGTTTTAATTGTTACTATAAATATTTCCTTCAAGATTTTTCTTTCAATGATGATGATGAAGGTATGAAGACAGATTTTACTTTTCCACCAGTCATCTTTAGAAACCAGTTAAATCGCTTGGGAAAATGGTTTGGTTCATTTCATTTACGTCATATATGTATAATTTTATGACTATGATTCCACCAAACTATCAGCCATTAAAGCCATGTTATTTTTGTTGTATTATATATGTTTTGACCATTGTGTACATAGATTTTTCTGATGCAGATCAATACGATGACAATCTGAATATGAAAAAAAGGATATGTCCGGCTGTCTTCTAAATTTCGCGGTATAATAACTTCACTACTTTTTTTATCAGTCTTCTGAACAGCACACAGATATTAAGCAGATTCCTTCATTCTTGGCTTTCAACAATGGAAGTAAATTATGCGATTAAATATTTAAGGAAGCAATAAAAACGGTTTGAATTTTAGGGCAACATTTTACTCCAGTTTTGGAAATTAGATAAAAAATTATTTTCAAAAATTGTCAAAATTCATGAAAAATTTGCACGGCTATTAAACTGGTATAATTAAAAAGACAATTTTTTAAATTTTAAAATGGAGTAAATTTTTTTTAAAAAATATTTTCGGAAGTTATTGCGAAAAACCGCCAAAAAATCATCTTAATTTTTAATTAAAATTCTAATTAATTTTTAAAAAATTCGCTCCGAAGTGCACATTTTTAGCCTCTAAGGTTTATACAAGCGAAATTTGGTAGTTGTAGATCAGTATGTTCTATAGAGCACCAAAACACACACATTCACTTTTATTAGTAGTAAGGAAAATGAATGGGCTTCTGTTTTAAGTATGCTTTAAAAAACTTTTTGAAGTTTTCTTACAATTAAGTTTAACTAAAATGTAAGTAATGCTAAAAATATTTTCCATTAAATTTGCCATTTTAAAATAACTTTCGGAAGAAATTTTTTAATATTAATTTCAGTTTATTATCTCTGTTTCAGATTAAAACTCAAATTTCAGGTAAGAAGATAGAAAAAAGGGAGATGCATGGTGTAATGATGCATGATTTTGAAGAGTAGATGCATGGTGTAACAGAATGATGCAAGGCTTCTAAAACATAAATATTCAAAGTTTAAAATAATTTAGAGAATAAATAATTAGGAAGAGGCAATGTAAAATGTTTGATTGAAATTTTTTGTAATAATCAATTTTGGCCACTAATTGATCGTCAAAGGCCACGAATAACAAATGAATAACATGATCACCAAGGAGCATCAACTTCATGCACGGTGAAAAGCAAATCTAAAACATAGTTAAAAACGGTTTGAAACAAAATAATATCATTCAGCTATACAAAAAGTAAATTTATTTGAAGAAACGAAGAAAGAAAAGTATTAGATTAAAAAACTATTAAAGCAATGCAAATGAACTATATTTTTTTATAACAAAAGGAAAGTTTTATATCGGAAGCATTAAAATAGATTTTGCACTCAGTTTTCTAACAGAAGAGCAGCGTTCGGATATACTGATTATATAGATCACTAAAATTGATTTGATTTTCATTATTATATAGAAGAACAATGAAAATTATGTATTAAACATTTAAAAAAAGAATGCCAATATCAAGAATTAAACAGCATGGCAAGTAAAATGATACCAGTGGAAATATTGATGAGCACTTAATGTATTCTAGCTGAAATAACTTAAAAAGTTGCAGCACTTGTATAGCATGCATATTAACATCAAACAGACTTCATGATCAAACATGTGACAAACTTGACGAACTTTTCAAAGTCGTCTGCACCCTATCAGTCTCTCAAGTGCACAATGAAAGGACACTTTCAAAGTTGAAGGTTGTTAGGAATAGATTAAGAAATTCGTCACCTGATGAGAACTTGGAATTCTGCATATTGCTTTCAACTGAAAGGGAGTTATTCGATGATTTGGATGCAGAAATAATCATTGATAGATTTTCACAATCAATTACAGAATTAAAATGTATGTTGACTTGTCTTTAAAGGAGTGAACCGCACTTGATATATTTCTATATTTTTGAATTGTTAATCTTCGACAAAGAGAAGTATTCTTTAAAAAATATTGAAACCGATAGATAGTTTGCACTTCATTTTATGCTTGGTTAAAAAAATTATAAAAATAACAACAGAGTTACTAATACTTTCCTAACCAATACATGTAGGAATAACTTTATTGGTGATTCAATGGATTCGTGTGTATACTGTGTGAGGTTTTTGATGTAACAGTGACTATGCACTACACGAGTATCTAACATTGTGGTAATATTTGTCCCTAAAACTTATATTATTAATTAAAGGAAAGAAATACATACTTTTAATGATTCTAAGTCGTGTGCATAATCTTCTATTTCTATTAAACCATATTTATAAGCAAATCGTAATATATTAATTCAAATTTATGTTAAAGTTTTAAAATAGAAAGTTTATTTCCACTCTTAAACTTTGTATTGTGCGTCTACGGATCCTGAGACTAGCATTTTTCAATGATTGTATTTCGCTAAGAGGTAGTACGCAAAAAGATAAACCTAAATAACATGAATTGGCTTTTTTCTAAATGTAAACGCCTCCTTTCATCTTTCCTCTCATCCCTTTCATGATTAAATCTTTCCGCATGCGCAAAAAACATGGTGGATTTCTGAATCGGAAAATAAACAGTAGTTTGATTACATTTAATGAAAATAAAAAATACATACTTCAAAAGGGCCAAATTTTCATATTTGTTTTATCAGCTATTTTCAATACCTGTACAGATGAATGAATGTTCCCCTAAAATTTTACAGTTTCAAAATTGTTATTCCAGCTTGCAGAAAAAAAATGTCATACACATTTTTCTTATTTAAATGACAGAATTTCAATATTAAGTTCGATTAATTCTCACAAGACATGAATGATCATGACAAAAATTTTCCTATCTGCAAAAATTCCGAGTAGTAAATAATAAGTGCATTAGATTTATTAATTTAAGAATAGTCTCTTTTTTAAATATTTTTATTTGACTTGAATTATTTCATGTTTATAAAGATGGAATTTTATAATCAATTTTTCACTCACTTTTAGCTATTATGATGCTTTCAAATTTTGTAAAACTGCGTATTTTCGATGATATACTATTTCAATCTCTTATATATTCAAAAATATAACGCCATTTAATAGAATATAATTATAAGAATTCTAATTCGTAGTTAAGTGTGAAAATAATTTTAAGCACATAAAATGAAGCATCAGCTTTTATTAACATTACAATATACATTTAGCATAATTCATTTTGCATAACCATAGTTGACTATTCTGTGCAATCTACTTATGATATTCTGTACAGAAGTAAATATTATACACAATTTGAAAAAGTACGTAAAATACATTACTTGAAACAATATATGTTATTTGAATGATTGCTTTCACTTACAATTGTTCATTTCTTGCTAACTGTAGTATTATTACGGGATCTTAAATTATCTATTCCCATTATGAGGAAATTTCTTTCAAAATTCAAATTAAGAATCAATATAAAATGAATAATAAATTATAATTTTACTCAGTAAGCAAAACAATAAGATTAGGATTAATATTTAATCACTTTATAATAGATGAAATAATAACAGTAATAAATTCATTACTGCAGATTCCATGGTTGCGATTAACAATGAACGACTCGTTCATCCAGATTTGTCGAGTAGAATCATTTATTAGCTACCGCAGAGCTTGATGGTTATAAATGAAAAATTGTCTTCGAACTCGTTGGGACAATGACAACGATTAACTTACTAGGCACGAAATTTCCCGAATTACGAGTCTCAGAAATTCGAAAATTACCTTTTGTGCAATTTTCCTAAGAAAGGGTTTTTTCAAAATTCTAATTTGATTTTTAATTATTTAAAATTAAATGAAGTTTCAAAATGTTTTGGCAATACTTTCGCAGCATTTTGTTGCAAAAAATTGATATATATATATATATATATATATATATATATTTACATTAACATAAAAATGGTAATGGTACCATTTTTTACTTGGAGATTTTTTTGTTGTTGTTAAAACATATTTTCAAAATTTGTATGACATTTTTTGTGACAATCCCTTGGAAAGTTGTAATGAAATTCAAACCTACTTAAAGTCATATCCGATTTCTTTATTCGTAAGATGTTTGTGTGTGTGTGTGTGTGCCAGGTATTACTACAATTAAAAAAAATCTTATGGCATTCACTATATTATAATTATTAAGAGGTTACTCAGTAGTTTTACTTTTTTTGTTTTATATTATGCCACACAGTAATCAATATATCTTTTATAAACTGCTTTTTTACATTTTCAAATTTTTTGGCTTGTTTGTCTAAAATTATTCAATTTTGTTTAAAAATTTGTTATTTTTAATCTTCAATGCATCTTGCATATCATAGTTTTTTTACACGCCTATTATTCACCTGAAGCTAATTTTACAGCAAAATTTTGATTTCACTACCTCTTGATTTTATATTTCATATTCATTCACGACCATTTGGTTTCATAACCTCTTTGAAGGCATCTTAAGCTGAAATTAACGAACGAAATGTTCCTAAAGAGCATTTTCTAGTATTTGCTAAAATACTAGAAAATGCTATTTGAATGAAGAACTTTGAAATATCGAAATCGACTTTTCAGAAAAGGACGTGTTATTGTAATTTGTTAAAACTTGCTACTTAAAACTGCTGAATAAAAATTAAATCAAAATCTATAAAAGAAAATATTGGGTTTTAAAAATTTGGAGGGGATAAGGGGTCACGAGATTTGTATTACCTCAAGGCCCCTGAAAGGTTTAATCCGGTCCTGAAATTTTCTGGAATTGGAAATAATCATATTGTTAGAAATATGGAAAGCGAATAATTAAATTTAGCTTAAATTCATCAGATCTCTTGTTTTGTAGTCTTGTGGGGGAAAAGTGTAGTTTATGAGTAAAAACTTACAGTAAAAGTGTAGGTATATACTGTTGAAGGGTACATTGCCAGAGATTTTTTCATCGTGAGTTTTAAAGACTTATTTTACATATAAGAACTATCTTTATGAACATTAAAATTCCTAAAAATTATATACTACATATATTCATGTATAAATCAATTTTTTTTCTATTTTATTTTTCATCAATCGATTTCGGTTATTTAATAGTGCATCTAGAAGTAAATTAAATTTTAATTCAGCTAACATCTCTTGCAGATTTTCGCAACAGCAAATAATCAGTTAATGAAATATTAATATATTTCTGTATTAGTAGGCTCTCTCTTTTTATGCACTTTGTACTTGCAATATTTCACATACAAAATGAAAATTATATAACGAACAAATAATTTTTTCTTATCAAAGTGCAAATTTTAAAAAAGTGCAACAACAATGAAATTAAATCTACGAAGATAACCAGAGAGGTTTAAATTTGTAATAGCACTTCTACTCTAGAAATTGATTTTTTTTTAAATTGATGTAACACGCCATCTCATAGAAATGTAACATCCGTACTTGGAAGTTTTTCTAACGATTTATGGCATTTCAAGATTATTCTGTATGCAACTATTTCCCTCCTTACATATCATTCCAATACCACTAACCTCATTTAATTGTACTACAAACTTAACAACTTTTTTTAAGGGCCCATATTTAGATAACATATTTCAGTGTTCAAACTTATTGAATTAAACAAATGAATCAAGAAGAAATAAGGCAAAAACTAATGAAACCAAAATCCTTTCGGTTAATGAAAGTCGTTACATTTATATCAAGTAATAAATCGGACATATATATTTCGGTTAATAAATATAGAAGAAATGATTAATGATTCTAACTAGATACAGTATTTATATGAGAAGAAATATCATTCGTCCTTGACTTTTATAATTATTTTTGAATAAATTCATTGAGAAGCAATTAATCTTTTATACAAGTCAAATTCAAAAGTATCCATATTGTATTAAAACGCATGAAATTGTATTAAAAACATGTCATTAGGTATTCGAAATTGTATTAAACATCTCTTAATACAATTTTGAATACTTAATCTGTCAGTCGTCAGTCTTAAATTTTGCCTAATCTGACACTTTTAGATAACGTGTAAAATACTGTAACCTCTTCTAGAACTGATTCTTATCAGTAAGACAACCGACTTGTAAACAAGACCATTGATTGATAGTTTAATGACCGGTACGGAAATGTCCTGTATGGAAACGTCATACAATAAGACAGACAGTCAACTACCAATGGCCGCTATGCTAAGAGGGAATCGAAAAAGGTCGATTAAAAAAATTTATTTTCTGTTTCCAAACAAATGAGTTAATAAAAGTTACAAATTTTATGAACTGTAAAATGTTAAGATCATACTAACCCTTTATCAAGTATGATTAGTCAGGTTCCTGAACATCTAATTACGTTGACCACCTCGTTTATTGGAGTATTTATGAGCATCGAACCTATGCTTCAACAAAATTGTGTACAAACGTAGATGCCAGGCAATCTGGATTTATAAAAGATAAATAAAGACAAATACATCTTTACAAAGTTAATAAAATAAAAAAAAGCGATTAACCGAAAATAAATTGACTACTTTGTTGAAACGGGAGGGGGGTGGGGCTCATAAAGTGTACTGCCTAGGACCGCAAAATACCTAAATCCACCACTGAAAACATTAGAGCATTTATGTCAATTTTTAAAGTAAGATATTTTGAAGAAATGAAAAGATCTTTTTACTGGGGCCACATACCTTCGATACGCCACTATAGAGGTTAAAAATTAAATAATTGATGATTTCGGTTTTTTTTTTTTTTTTTTTCCCTTCAGTTGTTAAAAAAAGTACACGATTTCTCAAGATTTCAAAAGAAAAATGTTTATGATAAAAAAATTCCAATACAAAACAAAATCTATGATGTGAGTTATTAAATATCATGCGAATATAAAAAAAATTATGAAGATGTGTTGATGAGATAACTATTGCAACAGTTGTAGATAAAAATGGAAGTGAAAGATAATACTGATTTTTAAAGTATATTTTATATATATTGCTTTCAAAGAATGAGAGTAGTGTGAAAATATATTATACTAACCGCCTTTTGTGACCAGTTTTTTCGTCCAGATTATTGATTCTTTAGACAGTTAAATTATTAATATGGATTTTTTTTTTTACTTTGTTATTTGACAAGACTCACAAATATGAATCGAATTAATCTGCTACAGATTTCAGTGGGTGCAAATTCAAAAGTGTATATGCTTCTATTTAAATACTATAATAATACTTTAAAACTATATAAATCTATATACTTTTATTTAACATTGCAAGTTAAAATCCTGTTCTAGAGTTAATGAAAGTTAATGTTCCTAAAAAAGCTTTTTTTTAAATTTTAATTTTAACAGTGGCAAAAGCACGTGATTGAAGGGTTTGATGTATGAATTTGAATTTCATCATCATACTATAAATATTATAATAGATTATGAATTACATTAAATTTTAAAAAATTATTCAGAATGCAGATCATTCTGCATTATCAGAATTATTTTAGCACGTGATGACTTTGGTATCGGAAGAAGTTTTAAGAGATTTTTTTTTTTTGAGTTTTAAGATAAGGTAAAAAAAAATTGTGAGATATTTTTGAAAGATCTGGTCACCTGTTTCCATAGCGGTCACCTGTCACAGCGATTAACCAACTGGAGACGGTTAAGCTTATTTTCGCTCTCTGGCTAGAGTTTTTTGGGGGTAACATCGAGCTCTCCTCAGAGCATTTGTAGCAAAATTTTACAGTTCTATTAAATGACGAAACACTGCATTAAGTGCAGGTGTAATGATGCAGTCCGCAACGCTCATTTAACGATTTGTTTACACTTGACAGTTGTCAGTCGGCAATTAGAATAATAAGAGCGATTTCTGTGCCACATAGTTAGCGTATTGTGTGTGTATATATATATATATATATATATATATATATATATGTGTGTGTGTGTGTGTTGATTTAGTAATACTTTGAAAAAAAATCATTTCCTATTTTTAATTATCGATTTTTTTTTGCCTAATTTATTATCAGTTTGAAGTAGGGAAAAGAATCCACGGTTTTTAGTTATCGTTTTATTTCTTTAAAAGTAGACCAGTTGATCTGTCTAACGTAATAGAGAAGCGGGTTATTGTAAAGGATATCATGTGAAATTTTGATTAAAGGGAAAAAAAGTAGGATTTATTATTATTCCCAAAACATTGGTTTTAGATTCATTTCCGTATTTAAATTCTGATTTATTTTTGATAGATGGCATATTTTTCTTTAAGTTATAAGCTTTTAGCACATTTCTGTGATACTCATGTCTTAACATATTAAGTTAATTTGGGAAAGTCAAACAGGACTTGGTAAAATCTTAGTTTAGTGTGCTCCTTACTTCACCAAGTCGCTAATCAAGATGGCTGACTAGATGAGCAGTACTGTGAAACAGTTTACTACCTTCTTTTTTTATTAAAATAATTCGATTTATTGATTGCGATTGTTTCATCCTTCTTTTTGAACTTTTATGGGTCACAGTTGCTGAATCTCCTTTGAATTCTGAAAGAAAAACTTTTGCAAACCGTCTATATCGGATATGATTTAGACAGTAAAATTTCAGCACGCGATGCCTTTGGTATCTGAAGACGGCATCGGACGGATTTTTTTTACTTCAAAAATCTACAGCTTCGTTAGCAGCCGGAGCGGAAACTGAATAGCTTCGCTAGCACATTGAACTTAAGGATTCACTTTCTTAGACAAAAAACAACGGGAATGGTAAGGTCACGAATACTTTGAATGTCCTTCACTAATTCAAAGAAATTACAAATTACAGATCTGGTGATAATTACAAAGTTCAGATCTTTGACATGAATCTACCATTTTTACTGAATCTATTTTGAGAATACGCGTTTTTAACGTCTTTTTGTCGACCAATTCACACCAAAATTTAACTACAATATAACGAATTGCATTGATTTAAGACATAGCGTTTATGAATTATCGTATTTACAAGCATGAGAAAATACGAACCAACAGATGGTCAACCGCTCGACATATTTGGTTCAAAATTGGATACGAATCTTTATTCCAGATGCTAAATTTGGGCACCAAATTTTATTTACATACCTCTTTGCGTTTTGTAATCATTGAGTTCATTGTACTCAAACAGTCGGACAGACATACTTCCTCTGCATAGATTTTGCTCCAAATTTGTTAGAAATCTACAAATTTGGTGAAAATACCTTATATTAAATTTTATGTCTACCTCAAAGCGGTTTTGAGTTATCTTTGTTATAGAAAGACAGTTACAATACCAAAAATATGTTTTTCAGCATCAGAAAGGTCCGAAACGAAGAGATTCATCAAAATCTCGGGTTTGAATTTTTTTGACGATTACGGTACCTTCTCTATATTTCGTAAAAAGCTAAAGTAAAAATGAAATATTGCATATTGAAGCAACCATAAGTAATGTTTATATTGAATAATTAGTACTTATTGAAAAATAAATAATATCAAAGTACAAATATTATAATATGCAAATCTAGACTTGTTACGAAGTTTATATAATTGAAAAGCTTTAAAGTTTTTAGCAAATGCTATTGCCAAGTAATATTAGTTGTATTAGTTAACATGGACGGAAAGTTTATCTCTACATTTTAAACATATTTGAAGAAATTAACTATATTTTGCAAACAGTGTTCTTTCAATTAAATGCACATAATAAAGTTTTATGGTAAAAATCACGAATTTATTCTTTTATTTTTTCATTTATAATGGAGGGGAAAAAATCCTCAGCTTTTCTTAATTAGTTTTGAAATTCAGATCTTATTACTGTGCATATAAATATCTCAATTATATATATTAATTATAGTAAAAGGAAATTTATCATCAGTTTTTAGAAAAATTCTTTGGCACATTTGTATTTATTATAAATTGCATGCCATTGGCAAACTTTAGGCTTTACCGCATCTCATTGGTTAACGTAATCAATAGACTAACATGATATTTTTGCCTATCTTTTTTGGAGATTAATTGCTGTTAATCGATTAATAAAAGTACACAAACTTAAATTAAAGCCATAATAATTGTCTTTTATTATATCAATAATTTTTAATACAGTATACTCTCAGTAATCCGAGGCTGCGTTAGCAGAGGGGACAATTGCCCCCCCCCCCCCCCCGCTAGCAACCGCTTGGTGCCTCCGTCGGCAAGAGATTGAGAGTTTCATCGACAAAAATCTTCACCATTTCAGGATGCTTGTTGAGAGCTGCACATCATCGAATATGATAATTTAAAAGCCATCTTAAAGTTAATATAATGTAAACAGTCGCAATATCCAAGAAACGGTAGGGGTGTTGGAACCTCAAAATCTTCAAAAATAATCATGATTTGAGATTTTATCATGCTAATCTAAAAATGCTTTATTTTGATCTTTACGATAATTAGAAACTTCAAAAATCTAGTTTTAAGTTATCGAAACTAGATTCAAAAGAGAGCAAAGCCCACTTAAAGGATAAAAAATGTAAACAACCACCTTAATTTCCATTTAACAGTTGAATATGTGACGTCATTCAACGTGTTGTTGTGGAGGCAATGAAACCCATTTTTAGAGATCTGTCAGATCCAGAATTTAAAAAAATAAAAAATATTTGCATGGAAACACTCAAAATCCGAACGAAAGTGTTAATAATATGATATGGTCTCGTGTACCAAAGAAAACATTTGTGTAGTTAGAAGCCCTTTATTTGGGTACCTATGATGCAGTATAGTCATTTAACATAAGCAAATTTTGAAAAAACAAATTTTGTAAACAAATTTTGAAAAAACTGAACATTGAGCAAGATTATTATATATGGTGCAAGCGATGAAACGACACGATAAGGAGAGAATGTTAAAAGCAAGATACGCCTACTTACAAAATACAAAGCAGGCTAGAAAAGAAAAAAATAAAAAGACTTAAAAGAAGGATAGATGATAACTTTAAAAAAATGAGACTAATCTGGAGTATTACTCATCAGAACATTCCTGGGCCAGTATTTTTACACTGAAATGAATTTTTCTGAAAATGTGATGTTCCTTTTCTCAGAAATTACTATTCATATGTATGTAATTTTTGTATGGCATATTCATCATGTTTGCTAATTTATACCTAAAATAAGATTTTTGTAAAAATCTCAATAATTTAATTTTTTCTTTTTTATGTGTAAAAAAAATCAAATTTCACAATGTCTTATAAAATATTTTTAAAAAATTTAAAATTTTCGAAAGCTTATTTAAGTATAATAAAAAAAAGGTGCATTTTACTTGTAAACAGATTTCAAACATTTATCTATAATAGATTTTGAGGATAGGTTCATCGAAAAGGGCTAATTTAACATTGTCGGTATAGAGGACTCCTCTTTTAAAGCGATTTGACTACATTTGGCAAAATAATCGATAGAGTGACATGTCAATAAATTGCGAATTTTGCGGACAATTTTTGATCAATCGACTAGGAACTGAATACAATGGATGCCGAAGACGTTATCCGCATAATTTCAGACATCTGATTCAAATGTTATTCATTCAGCTTTATAATTTGCACTATATTTAGCCGAATAATCAATAAGTTGGCAAGTGAATAAGGCGTCGTATTTTTGTCGACTGTTCTTTGTCTTCGGGTTAAGGTGTTACCATAGATTATGAAAAAAAATTGTTCTCATCGAGTATTTCGATTACCTGCCAGTGGAATTATCAGGGAAACATTCTTTTATATTATACACGAAGAAGCTGATAGTTGTTTCCCTAATTCAGAATTAATAATAGTTCTAAAATTAGTCATCGTTTTATTTTTATATTTACTTCCTCGGTCACGAATTGGTAAATTTATTTTACAATGCGAATTCTGATTAAAATCTAATTAATAGTTAAACTAAATTTATTAAAAAACTTTTTCTCGGCCCTCTTGCGCCATATACATGCTAAGAAGAGTTACTTTGCTGTAATCAAATTATGCGAATTCATTATAAATCACTGAAATAAGTAAATTGTAAAATTTTAAATTAAGTTTATTTAACAGTAAAATATCCTTTTTTTGCGATCTAATTTATTAGGATACAATTATTACGCTAAAGAAATATTACCGATTGCAATTGACGATAAAAAATAAATATATGTGGTATGGTGGCTTTTTAGCTACACTAATAGAGTTTATCCAAGTACGCACTAAATTTGTTAAATATATTACTAATTAAATTTTTCAAATTTCAAATTCAGTCTTATAACTATGTAATCGGGAAACGTATTTTTTAAAATTTTATTTTTCATTTTTCTTTCAATTACTCTTCGCTGCAAAAATTATATAATTTCAGGTCCTTTTAAATCTAATAGACTTTGATAAAGATGTCTTAATAAAACAATGATTAAAATAGTTATTCATAGAATATTTATATATCACATATTAACCACTTGATCTACAAATTTATTTAACTTCTTAATTAGATGGCACATCTTGGCATATTTCGGACAATTATTGTTGTTTTAATCGCCGGAATAATATTTGAGGTAATGATGATTTTTCAAGTGATTTTTGTATTTTAAATTATTTAATACTTAATTTCAGTTTTAAAATTAAAAATTTAGTTAATCGATGCGACAGTCAGACTCTTCATTGTATACGAAGGTGTTAAGAAAAACTAATGTATGCAATTCAGGGGGAAAAAATTTACTTTTGGGGAGGAATAAGCTTTCAATAGCTTCGAGCGTAAAAGTACTTAGCCATATGAACATGTGCTATGGTTCACAGATAGGAGAGTTCATATTAAAGATCCAATTGTTTTTTAATAAAATGTATTGGTTTTTAAGCCTAAATATATACTGAAATACATTGGGAATTTAATGTTTCAGTAGTCCATTTTTCACGAATACATTTTTCATATGTTACATCAAATAAATATATATATATTTACAAAATATTTTTTCCCATCTTCTTAAGAAACAACAATATCATTATATCTTTTTCGGATTCTATATTGTTCGTGTCTGAACTACAATAAATTTTTTGCCGTGCACGCGTGCTTATTCACCTCGGATTCGAAATGCATCTAAATTCCTGCTCTTTGTTGTAATCCTTATTTAAAAATTATTTTAGGATGGGGGCGACGCTAAAATGCCAATTTTTAACGAAAACATAATTTTTTAAAATTTATTATTCTGTATTTCTAAAAAGTTCCTTTTATAAACTTTTTGAATTTAGTTTCTACATTCAATTTGTATAACTTTCAAGATAAGAGTATGCATTTGTTCATTCAGCATGACACGTCATTCTGGCGTAATCTATGTTTCTATCTATGTACTACACTATAATCTGGAATGAAATAAATATAACCATACTTTGTTTAAAATTAGATTTAAGTGCAATGAAATCTCAAGAGTCTCATAAAATACAGACTTAAATATTGAAAATCTTTTTATGGTCAGTAAAAGAAAGTGCGAACATTTTTTTACAAATATCTTTGTAAATTTTTAATAATGAAAGAAAGGATCAATATTTGTGTAAAAAAGAGTCTAAATGATAATTTTCTTTTTAATTAAATGTAAAAATTAATTGTTATGAGTTATTTTGAAGCCAAAATAGAGAATTTTCTTGTCCACCTGTCGGATTTGTTTTGCCCCCCCCCGTTTGCAAACCTCTACCGCCGCCTCTGTCAGCTATGCGGTAGACATAGAACCAGAGGACCATCAAATTAACAAAAGCTCCGGAATAATTCATATATATATATATATATATAATATAAAGAATTAAAGAACACGCAGCTTCTGAAAATTTTTAAACTGATCTTTTTTACATAATGTTGCCATTAAATCTTTATGTTCTTTATTTTTATTTAATTAGTTTTATTCAAATTTTTAGTCTTTACTCCGTGTGAATTTTATTTTATTTTCATGGTTTGAAATAATTTAAAGTTTTTTCATTTTTTTTTTCAAAATGGGCAACAAATTGTTGATATTAAAAACAGTAAAAATTAGAGATTGAAAATCACTTTTTAGTCTCTTTCTAAGTTATTGTAGTTATCGAAAAAATTTAAATACAGCAATTGTTCGTTTTAATGAGAGGGTAATTTGGCTTCTTCGATTATTTTTCTATCTTCAATATTAAGGAAGTTATAGCGAAATGAAAGTTTCAGTCATCCACCATTTCCACCCCTTTTGAGCTAGATGGCCTATTAACGAAATCATCCTAGGTTTTTATACTTCTAACAACATATTCCAAGCCGGTTAAAATCCAAACAAAATTAATCTAGTTACCTTGTTCACAAAATAACATGGGTAAAGTGTTATGCGCACGCTCACGCACACGCGCGCATATGTATGTAATGATATTTTAACTCTAATTTCAATTTAATTAATTTTCAAGATTTCATCTTAATTTAGCCCATAGTAACTTTATTCTAAAATATTCTCTTATTTCGTGATCCAATTCCACTGTCTCTACTTAATTAATTCAAGAGAAGCTTTGTTGAATTGCAGAGTCAGCTAAAAGTCTAACTTTCCCACACTCTGCGTGAAGAGGCAAAATACCGCTGATGAGGCAAATTCTTTCTTAAAAGATCCCTGTGTTTCCCTTACATGTGATTGACATGCGTCAGAAATCCCTATCAGAATCTTATTAATATATTAGCACTATGAAGAAATATTTTCCCTATCCATATCTCATGTTATATAAGACGAGGGATAATTTATTTCGTTCCTTCTTCTTCCCCACTTCTGTTTTTGCAGCGCGCTATGGCGGACGCGCAATGTCCGCGCGTTTGCTTGTAAATAATTTTGCTTTCCCGATGGATATTAAAATTAATTTAAAAATGTAAAAAGTCTCTTCACTGTCTTCAAACTGAATTCTGCTTCACAACAAATAATATTACATATATATGATATAACTTTTGACCGGAGGATGGTTTTGAGTTCTAGGAACCATGCTCAGTGAAGAACGGCAACAATTTTCCCGAAGTCTTGTCATGAAAACCTTTGCAATAAGTAATCTTCCTATAGGAATATACCTAAAGGCATTCGTTCCTACTAGCACTACTAGAGACTGATGTTTTTCTTAAGAAGTTTTAAGGAATAAATAAACTTACTTGGTTCAACTAATTCTTCATTTGAACAGAGAACGATTTAGGAATTTCTGTGGAGAAAAATACAGCGGAAGTTTCAGTGATGCAAACATCGTTATGCCAGCGCCATATATGTTTCAAAATGTAGACATCGAATTCTCCAATATAATATTCCCAATAATATTTGTGATCGTAATATTTCTGATTATATATCGAATATCTGATTATATAGCAGATATCGAATTCTTGAAAAATTACAAACTTATTGAAATATCACGGGAAATCTACGAAAAGAACAACTAATCAGAATCTCTTTAAAATGGCAAGATATTACAGCGAAAACGATTTTAAAGCGCTCGAGCAGATATTTTTAGTTTATTTTCTGTTCTGATAAAATTCGTGAACAGATGAGTTTAATTAGAATAAATTAATTCAGCAAAAATTGCAAAAAGATAAATATTATCAGCTCATAGTTCACTTTAAAAATATCGCTAGAATGTTTTATTAGCAGTAATACTATTTTCAATTATAAAACGTAATTTAATTAAATTCCTTAATTGTTGTTTATTTGCCAATTATTTTTAATTTTCATTCCTTACAAAATTGTTGACTCAAGAAGCGGAAAAAAAGTTAACTAGTCGGCATTAGGATTACTAGGAGAACTATTTAGCTTGTTTTTTTGGGTTACCATATTAGCAAGAAACTCTGGAGCATATTAAACTGGGATTCAACCTAGGACTTATGTTGAATTTATATCATTTTTTTGTATAATTTTGATTTATAAATATTTAGTTAATGAAAAATATCTGTTTCTTCTGAATTTTTACTGCAAAGAGTCCGATGTTATATAATGAACGCAGTAACAGCAGACGCCGATACAAATTTTAAATTAATTGAAACAGATTTTCTTGTTCAGAACCAGTTTTTGTTTTTTAGTTTATAAAATATTTTCCGATTTCCATAGAGTTTAAATAGATTCTTCGAAATACGATCAGCACGCAGCAATCCAATATTTGTCAGAAAGCAATATTGGAAAAGATTTATAGTCGAATAAAGGATGTACATGCGATTGAGTGTACGTCCTGAAGTACATTTTTCGGATGATAGCGCGATGAATTTTAAACTAATGACTGTGACTGCCTGTTCGTGGCATGTCAGTATAGCTGATATGTCTATAATTAAAAATATGTTCCATCATCTAAAAGTTATATTACCTGGAATACATTCAGTTTCATCTATAATCGATTTGAAATGCCTGTCCACTAATACCTATTTGTTGACAAAAATTGGATTGCTGAGCTTTGAAACTATTTGGAATAATCCATGGCACAACGTTACTTGCTTTGTCGTTTCTATTGAACCCAACGGCACGCCGCCACCAATCGTTTTATATTATATTTTTTCCTGACACATGCAGCCATTTGTTTGACATCTGAAAGTTAACCGAATACTGGAATCAAAGCCTTACTTTCATTTGCACGCACCATTTAAAATGAGTGTAAAATAGTTAAAATGTTGAAAGGACACGATTATGTTTTTTAACAAAATTGTGATATATTTAAAATGTGGTTATTGCATTTCTATTTTCATATTTTTAAATATTTCCCTTGACTATAGAATACCTAATATCCACTTCATTGCTTTACAGTACTTTGTTGTTGTTGTTTCTTATCCCCCTTGGATTGAAAACCAATTCAAACCAAGTTCAAGGGATCGAATCGCATGATAAGATTATAAACTGACTCCCCCTCATTGACCAGCTACCTCACAGAGGCGCTAATACATTCAATGATATGAGGGGGAGAAGCGTCGGCCCAGCAGTGACAAGGGGTATACATCTTTTGGCCTCTGATGAAGAAAAGACTTTTTATATGGCCAAACCTTAACCTAGCTAAGAGCGTTTGAACACTCCTTGGACTGGTGCATGCCAGAGACAAGCCTAGACACCTACCGGCATACCAGTCAAGCTCTGGGGGAATCCTCCATTTCGTTATAGTTCTTAGTTTAAACAAGGCGTGGATCTCTACGGCCTGCAATCTAGAAGAGGGGGGATTGCGACTTAGGTTTCCTTCCTTCGCCAGATGTCTGCAATTTCATTTCCGTGGGCGCCACATGAGAAGGGTAGCAATGTATGCTTACTAACCCGGTCCTTGCGAATGTAGTTAATTTGGAGATTATTAAAGACGACGGCATTGGTGTGACATATATTTATTCTTCACAATAAGTAGTCGTACAAGCGTATAAGTAGTTTTAGAATAACAACAAAACAAGGTGATGCCACTCAAGCTAAAAGTAATTATACAGAATTGTTTGCTTGCTTGCTTGCCGCAACATCCTCCCCATCCTGGTCAACCACCAGAGGTATGACCAGTTGAATTGGACGGGTAATCTCCTTTCCTTTGACACGGAGGATGCAGGTTCGAATTCTTCCGTTCGCCATCGATTAATTTCACCACGAGAGCTTTCTTCCACCCCCTCAAGGGCTCGCCTTCTTTAGGTGAGTACCGGCTTCCCAACCCCGATGTACCTAGGGATCTCTACTCCCTTTAGGTTTTACTCTCCACTATGCCTTCTGCTGTCTCCTTTTTTTCTTTCCCTCGAGGATAGGCGAGGGAGCTCTCCATGAGAAGCTGTCGCCGCTCTGTTTGCTTCCTGCTTCTCATGGACAGCAAATACCCCCCCCCCCCGTGTTTGCCGTGCGTGGCGACCCATTAGACGGGCGGTGCACTGTGGTCCCCGGTGTATCAATCGGCTGGTCACTAGCCACCTAGGTGGCTGGTTTGCTAGGGATCAAGCGAAGGGGTTACTCCTTGGGCTTGGCTTTAAGGGTGGTCACTGTCCCCGGGGGTAACTCGGAGCGTATAGGTACAGACCAGCACTAAGGTAAGCGCCGAGGCTGGGAATGGCCAGAGCCGGTGGCTGCCTTCACTTGTTGGGCTCCGTGGTGGGCGGTGCCGTCGAACCCGAAACCCTGTTCATATCGTATGGGGCCAAAACCAATTTCTCCTTTCATCCCTTCAGCAGGCAACAAAAGAATGCAAAAAAAATTTATGGAAAATATTTTGATCATTTTTTTTATAATCAAAAGGGTATCAGAATGCAAAGAAACATTTCGCACAGTTTCGCCTTTCCTTGTTGAAAAGGCCGTCGTTGGTACACTTGGTGAAGTTTCTTCTATTCGCAAACTTCGTTCTGGAGACTTGTTGATTGAAGTAAACTCCCGACAACAAGCACATCAGATTCTTAAGTTGAAAGCTTTGGCAACTATTCCTGTATCCGTTACCGCTCACACATCTTTAAATACGTCTAAAGTTGTGATAACTTGTGGGGAGTTATTTAATACCTCCAATGAAGATATTATAAATTGGTTATAATGCCTCCAAAATAGATTATTCAAATCGGAAGGAGTAATTCATGTACGCCGCATCTCAATTCGGCTAGACATACAACTCCTTCCAACAAAGCATCTTGTTCTCACCTTTCAGACACCAACATTCCCAGAAAAGGTTAAAGCTGGTTACATGAGTCTTGTTGTCCGACTTTTATTCCAAATCTTCTTAAATGCTGCCAATGCCAACGTTTTGTGCATTCAAAGAAGGCCTGCCGCGGGACACTCACATGCACCCGTTGTGTAGAGAAGGGGCATGATAGCCAGCAGTGTACGGCACCTGAAAAGTGCGTAAACTGCAATGGCGAGCACACTTCATTTTCAAGATCCTGTCCACGTTGGATGCATAAGTTATGTCCATAAGTTATGCATCCATTATTAAAAAACCATTTTGCAAAAACTGTAAATGTAGAAGTTGTGTTCAGATTTTAACTGAGAAACAAACCTCTGATCCCCTGTTAAACAAACTCCTGTAAAATCATCTGATTCGGATACTGAACCATCCACAAATAGTGCTCCAGAAACTCATGAAACCAGAAAACGGAAACCCAAACCGAAACCCCAATGTTCTCTAAAGCTAAAACTTTCTAAACGCGGTCTTTCGCAAGAAATGATATCAGAAAAATTGAAATCTAAAACCCAAAATTCTGTAGCTCTAGAACTTGCAAAGCAGGGCATAGCCCACAAAGATTTAACATCTGTTTTCGGTAACCCACCCAAAACTCCAGATCTCATCACCCACCATCCATCAGAAGGGGATGAGGATTTTGAAATGAGTTGCGATGTTTCGGCAACTCAAACTATTGTTTCCAAGCATTCTCAACTTACAAAGCTTTCTTAATGGGTACCTTCCTTTCATGGAATTGTCGAGGCATTCAGTCCAAACACTCTGACATCAAGACAATCTTCAACAAATTTAATCCAGTTTGTTTGTGTTCAAGAAACCTTCTTGAAATCAAACACCCCTCTTAAATTACGTGGTTATAATTGTGTTCGGAAAGATGCAGACACAGAACCTAGCGGTTCTGGTGGAGTCTGTATCTTCACTTCGAATCTTTATCCGAGCACACCTCTTACTTTACATACATCTCTACAGGATGTGGCAGTTCAAGTTCCCCCACGAGCATTAATGACGGTCTATAATATATATTTACCGTCTCATGATGTCGTTAGTCAACAACAACTTGATAACCTAGTGGACCAGCTTCCTAAACCATTTATTATGCTAGGCGATTTCAATGGACATAGTGCTTTGTGAGGATCAAAAAATACAAATTCTTGTGGGCGACAGATCGAGCAATTTATTT
The DNA here is from genome assembly GCA_026543865.1 of Argiope aurantia. NCBI lineage: Eukaryota > Metazoa > Arthropoda > Arachnida > Araneae > Araneidae > Argiope > Argiope aurantia. Next base: position 52,032 of record JAPMOR010079989.1, on the reverse strand, counting down.
CAAATAACTGTCTCTGCCTCCTAAATAATGACGAGAAGACTTGCTTCCATAGTATTGATTTGGCTATATGTTCTCCTGAGCTCATGCCGCTGCTGACTTTCGCAGTAAGTGAGGATCTTTACAATAGTGATCCACTTCCCTATTATAGTCTCCCACGCTGATTGCGGCGGTACGACATTTTGTCCTCCGCGTTTTCTATTCCAACGGGCAGACTGGGATTCTTTCAAGCATTTGGCAAAAATCACAGAGTATGGTTAATACTTACGACATCACGGAAGCAGTGCAACATGTCGTTGACAATACAATAAGCGCCGCAAATGCCACCATTCCAAAGAGTTCCCCACGTGTAAGAAAATTCCGCAGACCGTGGTGGAATGAAGCTTTCCGCGATAGTTATAAAAATCAGAAAAAACGCTGGAACATATTTAGAAGATACCCTACAACAGAAAATCTTGTCGCTTTTAAGAAAGCCAAAGCCTTCGCTTGACGAATTCGGCGGTATAATCAGAGGGAATCTTGGATCAAGTTCGTATCCTCAATCACATCCTCAACTACCACTAAACTTTTGTGGAAAAAGATAAAAGCTGCAAATGGGATTTATAGCGAATCCTCCATTTCCGTTTTAAAAACAGGAATTTTGTTGTATTCTGCCCCATTAGACGTAGCTAATATTCTAGGCCAAGCATTCGCATAAGTTTCCGCAACTGATTCTTATAGTCCTGAGTTTTTGCTAATTAAGAATCCCGCGGAACGGTTGCCTTTGCATTTTAATGATCGGCAAACTTTTGCATACAATTGTAAATCTAGGATTTTCGAATTGGAAAGGGCTCTATCTCAAGCCCACGATACAAGCCCCGGACCAGATGGAGTTACTTATAGCATGATTCGCCATATAAATGCAACTTCTCTATCTAATTTGTTACTATTGTTTAACAGGATTTGAACTGAGCAGAAGTATCCTAAACAATGGAGCGAAGCTACTGTAATTCCAATTCTAAAACCTGGGAAAGATCCATCAAGCCCTCTACACTATAGACCAATTGCTCTTACCAACTGTCTTTGCAAGACTTTTGAACGCATGGTTAAGGCTCGTTTAATCTACGAATTGGAGAAACAAGGCTGCATCTCCCAGTTGCAGAGTGGTTTCCGCAAAGGAAGATCGACTTCTGATAATCTGATTTTGCTGGAAACCCAAATTCGCAATGCATTTGTTAGGAGGAACCACCTTGTTTTTCTTTGATATTGAGAAAGCTTATGACCGTGCGTGGAGCTATGGTATTCTTTCTACACTTTTTAAATTTGGGTTTAGAGGAAACATGCCCATATTTTTACAAAACTTTTTATCATATAGAATATTTCGAATTCGTGTTGGTAATTTTTATTCAAATCATTTTATACGAGCTGAGGGTGTTCCTCAGGGAAGTGTCCTCCGTGTCATACTTTTTATTCTTCATCTCGGTTAAATTTTAAATCATTTACCCTCATTTGTACATGCTAGTATATATGTTGATGATTTACAGATATCATGCCAAGGTTGCAACATGAATTTAATAGAACAGCAATTTCAAAATGCAGTTAATAAGGTGGTAACTTGGTGCAATAAAAATGGTCACACTGTCTCTCCTGAGAAGAGTTGATGTGTTTACTTTTGTAGGAGAAGTATGCATTCAGATCCTGTTGTAAAGATAAAAGACACGCCAATTCCAGTTGTAACTGAAGTACGGTTTTTGGGAGTGATCTTCGATCGTAAACTCACTTTCCTTCCGTATGTCTTAAACTTGCGGAAGACGTGTGAGAAACATTTGAACATTTTAAAAGTACTTTCTAAAACATCTTGGTGTGCCGATCGAACCTCCCTACACCGTATCTACCAAGTGATCATTATTTCACGCATGGATTATGGTTGAATGGTGTATGGGTCTGCCCGTCCTTCTATTTTGAGACATCTCGATACTGTTCACCACTCTGCTCTCAGGATCTGCTCTGGTGCTTTCCGCACCTCCCCAGTTGGGAGTTTGTATATAATTTGTCACCAGTTGCCACTTTGTTTGCGGCGTCAAAAATTATCTGCTTTATTTTACTTTCGTGCACAATCTGTCCCAAACCATCCCATTCATTGTATGGTTTTTTCTGAAAACCGTCAAAGAATTTGATGCCCGACCTTATCATACTCTTCCTTTTTGTCGGAGAGTAAAAAATAACCTGCATGACTCAGACCTTAATAACATTGTCATTAAATCTCTTGATTTATATTCTTTTCCTCCTTGGGATATTCCCTATTTTTCTTTTCTGAACCCTTTCTTTAGGTTTGATAAATTTTCAACTAGTTCTGTTATTTTTCAACAGATTTTCCAACATCACCGCTGTCAGTTTTCTTCTTTTACCCCAGTTTTTACAGATGGCTCAAAATCAGATGGACATGTTGGTTTTGCCATTATAACTCCATCTGATACACTCAGCTACCGGCTAAACCACGTTTGTTCTGTTTTTACTGCTGAATTGGTGGCAATTTTTTACGCACTACAGGAAATTTCTTTCTACTGAGCGTAGATTTATCATATATACTGACAGTATGAGTGCTCTGGAAACCCTAGCTCATTTCCACAACCATATGCATCCAGTCGCTTTAGAAATTTTGTTTAACCTGCGGTTACTACAAAACAGTGGCTTTAATATAATTATCTGCTGGGTTCCGGCTCACGTGGGTATTTCGGGCAATGAAAGGGCTGATGTTGCAACTAAAACTGCATCATCATCTCTGTCTCAGGCCCTCCCATATTGTGATGTCAAAAAATCATTTGTTTATCGTCTCTTTAGAACTTGGCAAGAATCATGAGATCTGCAGATCCAAAACAAACTATATTCAATAAAACCCACAATTGGTTTGGGGCCTGTTCTACCTATACCAGCGATTGATATTAAACTGACTCGCCTCCGTATAGGTCATATTCGTTTTACTCACCGTCATCTAATTTTTGGTGACAGAGTGCCAATTTACCCCACGTGTCATGTCAATTTTAGTGTAAAGCACATCCTTGTTGAATGTCCTTCTTTTAATCATCATCGTCGTTGCCATTTTAAGTCAACTTCTCTTAACTTAAAAGACTTGATAGGCGAGAAACACCATCCAAATGTTTTTAAATTTTTAAAATCAATTGGGTTTTTATGAGTATTTAACATTTTTCTTCCATTTTTCTTAGTAATTGTTTTTGCTAGTCGTATGTGTTTATTGTTTATAAACCTTTATTGCTTTTAATTCAAATAGTTTCTAGATTTTTATTTTAATCCAACTAAAGTCTGGCGCAGTTTAGCCAAGAATGGCTCATGTGCCAATAAAACATACAAACCAACCAACCATTCAGCTTTCTTTCACATTTGTCGTGGTCGTAGATCTTCTTGTAATAGGACCAAGTCTCCTACTCGTACTCGTGGTGATTGCTTTACATTCCCTACTTGATGAAATGTATGCAACTCCAAAAGATATTCTTTGGACTATCTTTTCCAGAATGTATCCAGTAAGTCTTGCTGTTGCCTGTAAATATTTGTGAGCTTGTCATTTCTAGACTAAGGTCCGGATGGGACAGTGGTCAACTTTCGACCAGTTAGGGTCAAAGCTTCCTCTGTATCATTCTCACCATGCTCATAAATCAAAGGTCTACTGTTCAGTGAGGCTTCTATTCCCACTAATACCGTAGTTAAGGCTTCCTTATCTAGTAATGAGAGACCAAGGGATTTTCGAAGGCATCGTTCGGTTAGTCGCTCCCACCATCCTCCCCACCAAACTGCTCGTGGTGCAATAAACTTCCACTTTATACCATTGTGAGCATAGAAATGCTGCACTTTCGCTGAAGTCAATGTATTCCAAAGGAAAATGAGTTCTTTGTTTGTGGCGTGGAAGGTAGTGGCGTTGTCACTGTATATAGTATGTGGAAGTCCTCTTCTACTGACAAATCTTTGCAAGGCCAAAAGAAACTTGTCTACAGAAAGGTCAGAAACAAGTTTGATATGTAAGGCTCTAGTAGTAGAACATGTAAATAGCATGATGTAAATTGTATTTGAAGGTTTAAAGGTCCTAATATAAAATGGGCCTGCAAAGTCTATTCCAGTAGTATCGAAAGGTATACAAGGAGTAAGACTGTCAGTTGGAAGAGGGGCTTCTATTTCATTAGAACTTAAAGCATGAGACAGTTTGCATGGTAAGCAGGATTCAATCACTCGCTTGATGGCTTGACGACCACGGAGTATCCAAAACTCTGAAAGAACTACACAAACACCCAAATGATGTAGACGAATGTGCGTGTGTCTAATCAACAAGTGCACAAAATAATGAGATTCTTCAAGTAGTATTGGGTGTCTTTGGGCGAAAAAGAGAAATTTTTGAGGATTTAAGTAAGGAACGATTATGCTCTCGTGCATAATCGTTCCTAGTGCGTTGATTTCTACAGAAAAACTCTGTTTCTGTGCAACTGAAATCTGATAATTTCTTGCCTTATTCAGCTCATCAGTCGTCAATTCTGAAGTAAAAGATTGTCGATATTTACAGTTGTTCAGAAAACGATAAATCCAAGCAGTAATTCTCAAGAGTTTTGTGTATGAACTGAAGCGGGATATATCGATTAAAGTTTGGATAGTTGATGTACACAATATTTGGTTCTTTACTTGACGAGCTTCTATATCCATTAATAATTTTTCTTCATTTGTCAATGTTTTGTACTGGCCAGGCGTCTGAAATTTGCACCAACCAACTTGGACCGCTCCACCAAGTTTCTAGATATGGTAATTCTGCTGGGAATAATCCACGGGAGAGGTGATCTGCTGGGTTCTGTTTGCCTGGGCAATATTGCCACTGTGCTGAAAAAGTGTATTGAAGAATTTCAGTGACTCGGTTACATAGGAATGTTTTCCATCGATTAGGATCATTTCTTATCCAACTTAATACAACAGTTGAATCACTCCAAAGTGTTGATGTTTGATTATCTAAACCAGTTTCTTTGCAAAAATAGTGAAGTAAACGAGCTCCTAGTAAGGCTGCTAAAAGTTCTAACCTTGGAAGTGTCACCTTTTTAAGTGGAGAAATTCTGTTGCGACTGCAAACTAGTCGAACCTTCGTTTCGTTAGGCTCAGTGAAACAAATGTATAATGCGGCACCATAGGCCTTTTCCGAAGCATCGCAAAAGACATGGATACTCATGTAAGAAGTAGCAGAAATTCCAATCTAGCGAGGAATACGTATCTTGTTTAAAAATTATATTTCAGATACCCATCTGTTAAAGCTTGCAGCAATGCCTGGAGGAAGAATTTCGTCCCATTGAACTCCCATGAGCCACGTGGTTTGAAAAAGAATTTTTTCAACTACTATTGCTGGTGCATAGAGGCCTAAAGGATCATACAACTTTGATACAATTTTAAGAAGTAAACATTTTGTTGCAGAAACAGCAAACTGATAAACACTTTCGTTTATGTCTGTATGAAACACGTCTTCTTTGGTATTCCAGTTAATTCCTAATACTTGCCCCCTCAGGGGCTCACCTACTATAGGTGAGTACGGGTGTCCCAATCCCGAGGTACCTAGGGATCTTTACTCCCTTTCAGTTCGCTCTCCTCTACGCCTTTTGCTTTCTGCTGTTTCTTTCCTTCCCTCGACGGCAAGTGAGGGAGCTCTCCATGAGAAGTTGTCGCCGCTCTGTTTGCTTCTTGCTTCTCATGGACAGCCAAAAACCCCACGTGTTGACCGTGCGTGGCGACCCATTAGACGGGTGGTGCACTGTGGTCCCCGGTGTATCAATCGGCCGGTAGCTATCAACCTAAGTTGTTAGTCTGCTAGGGATCAAGCGAAGGGGTTACTCCTTGGGCTTGGCGTTAAGGGTGGTCACTGTCCCCGGGGGTAACTCCGAGCGTATAGGTTCCGGCTAGCACCAAGGTAAGCGCCGAGGCTGGGAATGGCCAGAGCCGGTGGCTGCCTTCCCTTGTTGGGCTCCGTGGTGGGCGGTGCCGTCGGACCCGAATCTTTTCTGATATCGTATGGGCTCCTCCAAACGTGGTCCCTTCAGTGGGCATCATAAAGTTCCATCTAATTTTAATTCAATTAACCACTTTGACTCTTTTTACGTTTTGAAAAGAATTTCGGACAATAATGAAACTTTTTCAAATGTCTCCCCATTTTTAGTCAAAAAGGCCGTAACTGCAACTGTTGGTGAAGTTACATCTATTAAGAAGATGCGTTCTGGTGACTTGTTGGTAGATGTGAATTCTCGAAAACAAGCCCAGCAGCTTCAAAAACTAAAAGCCTTAGCAACAATAGCCATTACAGTAAGTTCTCATCAATCTCTGAATACTTCCAAAGGTGTCGTTACCTGCGGAGAAATGTTAAATGTCCCCATAGAGATAATAAAGAAAGAAATGAAACCACAAGGTGTAATTGACGTTCGCCGCATAAATATAAGGCGAGATGGACAGCTTATTGAAACTAAACACCACATTCTGACTTTTCAAACACCAAACTTACCCGAATACACTTATGCCGGCTATATTAGATTACCAGTCCGTCCATACATTCCAAACCCTCTTAGATGTTTCCAGTGCCAGCGCTTTGGCCACTCAAAGGCAAATTGCCGCGGGTCACTTACTTGTGCCCGTTGTGCTGGTAAAGGGCATGAGAGCCAGCAGTGTTCCGAACAAGAAAAGTGCGTGAACTGCGATGGCAGCCATCCCTCTTATTCTCGATCCTGCCCGCGTTGGGTACTGGAAAAACAGATTACAACAGTCAAAATTAAAGAAGGTATACCATACCCTGAGGCCAGGCGAAAGGTGCAAATACAAACTCCTAAGCCTGGTATTAGTTATTCTTCTGATGTAAAGAAATCATTTTGTGAAAACTGCTCCTGTAATAATTGTAAAAAAATTGCCATAAAATCTAAAAACATTGAGAAAAAATCAGATTCCGATACCGAAAATTCCACAAGTTCACCTGAAACTTCTCCACCTGTAAAACCAAAATCGAAATCAAAACGCAAATCGCAAAATTCACTAACACTGCAGCTTGCGAAGCGCGGCCTTTCGCATAAAGACCTAAATGTAAAATTTAAAAAATCCAAAGCGAAAAATTCCGTCGCCTTAGGTTTAGCGACGAAAGGTGTGGTCCATAAGGACTTATCATCTGTCTTTGGTGATGCACCCAATATTAACCCTGACATAAAATTGCATCCATCTGAGGATGATGATGACTTGGAGATGAGTTGCGAAATTCAGACATCTCCAACTACCGCCTCTTGTCTTTCCTCTTCAAAAAGACTCTCTTAATGGGTACCTTCCTTTCTTGGAATTGTCGTGGCATAAGGTCCAAACTTCCTGACATCAAGTCCATTTTCAACAAATTTCATCCAATCTGTTTTGGTGTTCAAGAAACCTTCTTGACACCCAATATTCCGATTAAATTGCGTGGTTATAATTGTACTCGTAAAGATGCAGACACAGGAGCTCGCATATCTGGAGGTGTCTGTATCTTCACATCCAATTTATATCCGAGTACACCTCTTACTTTAAGCACATCTCTGCAGGCTGTGGCTGTACAAGTTCACACAAGAACATTGGTCACAGTCTGCTGCATTTATTTACCTCCTCATGATGTCATCTGTCAGCAAGAACTCGACAACTTAGTGGACCAGCTTCCTTCACCTTTCATCTTACTCGGTGATTTCAATGGGCACAGTACCTTGTGGGGTTCAGATAGCACAAACTCGCGTGGAAGGCAGATTGAGCAGTTTATTTCCAATAACTGTCTCTGCCTGCTGAATGGTGAAGAGAAAACCTACTTCCACGAACCTACTCGTAGCTTCCACAGTCTTGATCTGGCCATTTGTACACCTGAACTGCTACCATTCTTCACTTTAACAGTTAGTAATGATCTTTACGGCAGTGATCACTTTCCCGTTATTGTCTCGCATACTGAAGGGGATGGTGCGACTCTGCACCAACCTCGTTTCCTATTCCAGCGAGCACATTGGGATGAATTCGCACTGTTGGCAGATATCACTCAAACTATGGTCACTACATCAGACATCTCGGAAGCTGTTCAATGTGTCCTTGAAACCATTATAAACTCCGCTAATAATACTATACCGAAATCTTCCCCACGTCTAAGAAAATATCGCAGACCGTGGTGGAATGAAGCCTGCCGCGACAGTCATAAGAAACAAAAGAAGATGTGGAATATATTTAGAAGGTACCCGACAACAGAGAACTTGGTCGCTTTTAAGAAATCCAAAGCGCTTGCTCGTCGTATTCGCCGCCGCAGTCAGAGAGAATCGTGGATATCATTTGTTTCCTCAATAACATCCAATACTTCCAGTAAGACTTTGTGGAGAAAAGTAAAGGCTGCTAGTGGGATATATAGTGAATCTTCCATTCCTGTGTTAAATACCGGAAATGAAATACATTCCGCCCCATTAGACATAGCCAATATTCTGGGTAAAGCATTTGCACAAGTTTCCGCAATAGATTCATATAGTCCCGGGTTTCTCGCAATCAAGAATCTCGCTGAACAGATGCCTTTGCGTTTTAATGACCAAAGTACTTTTTCATACAACTGTGAATTTAGAATGCATGAACTGGAAGCAGCGTTATCTAATGCCCATGATACCAGTCCCGGTCCAGATGGAATCACATATAACATGCTTCGTCATCTGAAAAAAACTTCACTTTCCAATCTACTGTTTCTATATAACAGAATATGGACGGAGCAAAAATACCCAACAAAGTGGTGCGAAGCTATTGTGATTCCGATCTTAAAACCTGGTAGAGAACCATCGAATCCTCTGAACTATAGGCCAATTGCTCTGACAAGTTGTCTTTGTAAGACCTTCGAGCGCATGGTCAATGCTCGCTTGATGTATGAACTGGAGAAACAAGGATGTATATCTCCATTGCAGAGTGGTTTCCGTAGAGGTCGATCTACCTTCGACAATCTCGTATTACTGGAAACACAAATCCGCAATGCATTTGTCAGGAGGAATCACCTTGTCTCCTTATTCTTCGACATTGAAAAAGCCTATGACCGTGCTTGGCGCTTTGGCATACTTTCAACACTTTTTAACTTTGGTTTTAGGGGAAATTTACCCATATTTTTACAGAACTTTTTATCTCATCGAACATTTCGAGTTCGTGTAGGGAACATTTATTCAAATCATTTTATTCAAGCTGAGGGAGTTCCCCAAGGAAGTGTCCTCAGTGTTACACTTTTTATTGTTCATCTCAGTCAAATTTTGAATCATTTGCCTTCATCCGTTAATGGAACCCTTTATGTTGACGATCTGCAGATCTCATGCCAGGGTAGTGATATGAATGTAGTAGAGCAATTATTGCAAAATGCTGTGGACAAATTGGTGGCTTGGTGCAAGAACAATGGACACACTATTTCGCCAGAGAAGAGTCGCTGTGTGCATTTCTGTCGCAAACGGAACTATCACCAGGATCCTAACATTCAAATACAGAATGTTCCAATTCCTGTTGTGAATGAAATACGTTTTCTGGGAGTGATTTTCGATCGGAAACTGACCTTTCTTCCACACATCTTACACCTACGGAAGAAGTGTGAGAAATTATTGAATATTTTAAAAGTACTCTCCAGAACATCTTGGGGTGCCGATCGAACCTCTCTTCTTCGTATTTATCAGACAATAATTCTCTCTCGAATCGATTATGGTTGCATGGTATATGGCTCCGCCCGTTCAACTGTTTTGCGGCGACTGGATACCGTCCATCATTCCGCTTTGCGCATTTGCTCTGGTGCGTTCCGCACTTCTCCAATAGAAAGTCTCTACGTTATTTGCCATCAGCTACCACTTTGTTTAAGACGTCAGAAATTGTCCGCTACGTTTTATTTCAGAACACAATCCCTTCTAAAGCACCCATTAAGAGAAATATCTCTACCAATTGGCCTTCGCCGTCTTTATAATGCCCGTCCTTTTCATATTCTACCATTTTGTGATAGAACCAAAATACTCTTGCATGATTCGGATCTTGACACAGTTCATGTTAAAGCTGTTGACTCGTTTAGTTTCCCACCCTGGGATATTCCTCAATTTTCCTATTTGAATCCTTTCAGAGAATTTGATAAATCTTCGACCTCTCATATTGTTTTCCAACAGTTTTTTCTACTACATCGTTATCGGTATTCATCTTTTGTGCCAATTTTCACGGACGGCTCGAAATCGGAAGATTATGTTGGTTGCGGCATAATTCTTCCTTCTGATACACTGAGCCACCGTCTACACAACTGTTGTTCCGTTTTTACTGCTGAGTTGGTGGCTATCTTCTTTGCACTTCAAAAAATTTCAACCTCCACTCAGCGTAAATTTGCCATTTATACCGATAGCATGAGTGCTTTAGAGACCCTTTCACACTACCACAATCGGATGCATCCGATTGCTATTAGAATTTTATTCACTTTACGTCTTTTAAAAAATGAAGGCTTTCAGTTTATTTTCTGTTGGGTTCCGAGTCACGTAGGCATTCATGGAAATGAAAAAGCAGATTCAGCTGCAAAATCTGCAACGTCATTTTTGAGCTTTGGACTTCCCTTTCATGATATTAAAACGTCCATCTCTCGCCACATCTGTTCTAAATGGCAAAAGTCATGGAATCTGCAGATCCAAAATAAGTTACATTCTGTGAAAACTGACATTATTTTGTGGCCTGTACATCCTATACGTGAGATGGATGTTAAATTGACCCGTCTCCGTATAGGACACACTCGTTTCACCCACAAACATTTAATATTTGGCGAAAATGCGCCTACATGCAACAGATGCCGAGTAAATTTTACTATTCACCATATTTTAATTGACTGCCCTGTTTTCAGTTCTTATCGTGTTCTTTTTTTTACCTCGTCTTCCTTGACTTTACAAGACTTGGTGGGTGAAATACACCACCCAAATATTTTTAAATTCTTAAGAGCGATTGGTCTCTATACTTGTATTTAGCATTATTTTCCTATTTCGTATTTTAACATTTGGTTTCGACTTTGCATAAGTTTTTTAAATTTCGATTAATCATAAATTGTTCGTTAAAACTATCTTTTATTTTCAAGTTATAGAATCTTTTATCATATTTTAGGCTGCTTTATCTTCATATGTGAACTTCATAAAAAATAAATGTGCTTTCAAACCTTTCCTTATGTTACCACATGATTGGCGCAGTATAGTCAAGTGTGGCTCTTGCGCCAATAAACCATACAAAACCAACCAACCAACCATCCTAATACTTGCGTACTGCATTTAAAGATGATATCCTTTAGTTCCCAAATAGCCCGTAGGTTCTTGGAGTTTCTACTCCATTTAGCCAAAGGTAAACTTATCTGTGTCATTAAATCTTGCATTTCTTGGTAAAAAGTTGTTGCTTGTTCAGTAGTATCCACTCCCATTACAAAGTCGTCCATGAAAATATTATTCTCCAGGTGCTTAGCTGCAGTAGGGTAGGAATCGGAGTGCATATTAGCTAATTCACGAAGAGTGGCAGAAAGCAGAAAGGGACTAGAAGTCAATCCAAAAGGTAAACGTGAAAAACGATAAGTAAGTATTTCATTTCACAAATGTATTTTTCCGTTTGCATACTTTTCTGTCCTAAACAACAGGAACCTAGTACAGTTTCTGTCCTCTTCATCCAAAATAAGTTGCAAGAATGCTTGACGTCCGTTGCTCGTGACTGCGAATTTGTGAAGTCGAAATCTTAACAATGTTGCAAATATTTCTGGAAGCAAATTCTCCCTGCTCAAGAGCATAATTTAAGGAAGGATGTCCTGGTGTATGAGAAGAAGCGTCAAATACAATTCGCCATTTCCTTTCGTCATTCTTTTGTTTTTTCACTATATGATGAGGCAAGTAAAATAGTTTTGATTCGTTGCAAGGACTATTATCGGCAAGTTCAACATGTTGGTTATCGATATAATTTTGCATCTGTTCTGTATAAATATCTCTTAAGTCTGAATGAGTAAAGAGTTTGTTACGGAGTATTTGAAATCGTTTGAGTGCTATTTCGTTATTATTCGATGAAAGAATCGCCTCTGGTTTCTATGGCAACTTTACAACACGGCGGCCATCAACTTTGCAAAATGAATTGTGAAAATCAGAATTAGGAATGGCGATCCTGCGTAGTTTTAATGCCAATTGTTTCCAAGTCCCAAAATCGTCTCACGTGATCGTCCAAATCACGTACCAAAGTTTCTGAGCTAATGTTGTGAACTAAAGAAACAGAATATGCTATAGTAGTGAACAAACGGTTGCCGGAAAGAATCCATCCAAATACTGTGGGTATTAACACATGAGTCGCAGAAAGTCTAATAGGAGATTTAGTATGCACTATAGTCCAAAAGAAATCAGCACCTGTCAGAACTTCTATAGGCAAGTCTTTTAAGCTATCTGATGGATCAGCAAGTTTCAACATCTGTCTATGAGCAAAAGAAGAGACAGGTTGGGGAGTAGATGGTTGAAAGGCGTATTTGAACTTTCAAATGCTTGTATATTTATTTTTGAGTTGCTCCAAATGCTTGACAAGGTAAAATTGACCTTCCGTCTTGTTTCAGTGTTTGTTGAAATGGATTCGAATGCTTGAAGGTTCAGTTTTTCTGAGCTAGTGATTTCCAGTTGCAGGAAGTCGATCAAACTAGGATGAATGAAGCTAGACTGACTCCCACCGTCTAAGAGACACCGCGTTACTTTTTTTACCAGTTGGGCCACTTACATATACTCGAGCAGTTTGCAGATGAGTAAATTTGGGAGTTATAATATCAACGTTATTAGTAGAAGTAACTGGAATGGTAGTTAAATTTGGATTCTCAGTTACAGTTTTACAGATGGATACACGATTCTTTTTTTTTGCATTTATAGCAACGGGCTTTGTCTTTCCAGTGGCAATTAATTACGTTATGGCCACGGTTTGTGCATAAAAAAACAACGATTACTATTTAACTTTTGTTTACGACTATCTACATCAGTTACAATGTTACAGTCTTGCGACCAGTGTCCATTAGTATCACAGAAAGCACAAAATGGAGAACGTTTTTTAAATGGCGTAGTGTTCTTGGAATTAACATATAAGTTAGCAGTGGAAGGTTTAAAATCATATTGAACAGACTTCTCACCTCTAATTTTCAGAGTAGTAAGTGCACCTTCTACCTCTTCCGACAGAAATTGTATTAATTTTGTTATGTCACCTTCCGAAGTTTTCTGTCGTTTTGCAAAAATTATCCAACGGAGGCAAATGCCATCCGGAAATGCTCGTAAAATTTTAGGAGTTAAAATTAGCATTAACATCCTCTCCCAAGGCACGTAGAGCTTGTAATCTTCTATTACACTCAATAAAAACTTCGTTTAGTGAAGTCGGCGATGGATTTCGTATTGGCGTCAAATTTTCAAAAAAGTCCAAATGAGATTGAATGATTTTGTTTTTGTCGTCATATTTGTCCATAAGGAGTTTCTTAGTAGCTTCATATGTATTGGCAATAATGCTTATGCCATCTACCAATCGTTTTGGTTCATCTTGTAAATTGCCTCTTAAAAAACATATTTATCAATTACTGAAAGATTTGGATTATTATCTATGGAAGACTGAAATTGTTCCCAAAATTCAAAGTTCTTCATCGCCGTTAAACGGTTCTATTTTATTTGTAGGCAGTTTTACAGTATACGATTGAATAGCAGGCGTTGTAATACAAGGGTTTAAATTTATCGTCAAATTATTGTTATTAATAGCCAAATCAGTAAAGTTATTTGTAGTTGGTGTTAATTTATTTTGAATTATTTTTTTGCTTTAAAAATCGCGAATTCAGCATTATCGTTATAGCTTTCACATTGTAAAATATCGTTTTCGTATTCTTCATCAGAAAGTAAATTGTATATTTCATTATCCGTTATTTTCTTTTCATTTAAGGTAGTAGTTAAACGATTACAAGTATATTCCACATCTTCAATTGAAAAATCATCTTGTAAGTTTCTTATTTCAACAGAAAAACAAGTAATGTTACCGCGAATAGTTTTCCGTTTTCGCTTGAGTTGCGCCATTTTGTCTGCAGTTTCATCCGGCGTCGCCATTGCAATAATAAGAAGTATAAACACAAAAAATTCAGTAAGAAAGTAAACTTATCGATATTTTGTAAAATCAGGAAGTATAAATTTGCGGTCCTGATTCAAATAGAGTTTTCGGCACCATATGTTAAAGACGACGGCATTAGTATGAAATATATTTATTCTTCACAATAAGTAGACGTATAAACATATAAGTAGTTTTAGAATAACAACAAAACAAGGTGATGCCACTCAAGCTAAAAATAATTATACAGAATTGTTTGCTTGCTTGCCGCAACAGAGATAATGTCTTGGCCCAACTTGTCAAGAATGTGTGGCCAGTACTTTAAATATTGTATTGAGCTCTTGCTGTCTGTGAGGATCCAAATTTGGGAAAATTTCCAAGGCGAGGTCCAAAGTTTTGTTAATAGCAAAAAATTCAAATCAAAAATCTGAGCTATGGTCTGAGATTTCTAAAACAATGTCTCTATTCCCCTCTACTTGATTTTTAAAAAATGCCACTTCCAGTTCTCCCAGATTATATTTTGCTTCCATCAGTGTAGATTTTCAAATCTTGATCGGGGATATAACCAATGACCTCGAGGACCAGCTGGCGCAACAACTCTGGATGTTCGCTGTGTTTTGTAAGATTAAATCCCAAGTCTTTGTTAAAAGCAATATTATCAAATAAAGTAATTGGTGGCATTTGAGTAAAAGGAATTCAAGGCTCAACATTAATATTCGCCAAACCTTGTCTCCACATCAAACCAAGTGGATGTCTTTTTTTCAGCCTGTGATTGCTCGTCCAGTTCAGTAAGAAATTTGAGGTTCTGTTATGAGGCGCAAAACTTTTCAGCTTGGTCAAGTACTTTAGGAAGTTTACCTCTCTTCACAGAGATAATGACTGAAGATCGGTTTTGTATAACACAATTTCATTTGAGCAGCAGTGTCTGAGACCAGTGACGATTCTGACTGCACTTAGCTGTATTCTCTCTAGTTTTCTAGGTTAGATGGTGCAGCTACTTGATAAATCTGATATTCGTACTCAAGAATAGGTCGGATAAGATTGGTATATGTAATTTGAAGAGTTTTGGCATCTGCACTCCAATCCCTGCAGGATATATACTTTAAAATCTGGAGCCTCTTTATACTCTTTTCAGCAAGTCAATTGATGTGTTTACTGCAATTTATTTCTGTATCAGAGTAAATCCCAAGTAAGTAGGTGCCTTGGTAGTCTCAAGAATTTGTCCCTTCAGAAAAATTTTTGGTTGAAAATTGAACAATTAGCTATTAATTATGAAGAGACAGCTTAAAGATTAGGTGGGGTTGAAATGTAATTTGTGCTTCTCTGCAAAACACTGTATTCTCACCAAGGTATCATTGAGAGAATTTTCCAAATGAGTCAAATCTATATCATGGTTCCAGGTAACAACATCATCTGCAAAAACAATTTGGGAAAGGGAAGAAGCAACCTTTTCCTTCCCAGCCATAAATAGTAAAAAGAGGGTAGGACTCAAGACTAATCCCTGAGGGATGCCCTGATATGTTCTATGATTTCCAGACAAGGTGTTTTGATACTTGACTCTAAAATATCTATCTTCAGAAATCCACAAAAGAGCGCGACCTCTAATATTAAATTCAGAAGCGCATTTCACTAGTAGCTTGTTTTTCTAAACTTTATCGAAAGCTATCGTTAGGTCAATTAAAACGGCCGTGGCATGTCTGGTAGACTTCATACTATGCGCATCCTTAATCATTTGAACAAAGAATAGAATTCGATCGATCGTACTATGTCCTTTACGGAACGCATATTGCTCTGAAGGCAGTAACTCGTGATCTATAAGATGGTAAGTTATTCTTCTCGGGACAATTCTTTTCATTAATTTGCAAGGCATACAGTTGAGGGCAATTGGGTGATAGCTTCCCATACTACCAGCTTCTTGGTTTGGCTTTCTAATAAAGGTGATAACTGCTATTTTCCATTGCCGAGGCAGCTTGCCGAATTTTCATGATAAATTAAGAATATGTAGGAGTTTCTTTCTGACAAAATTTCCCAGATTTACTAAAAATTGCCCATGAATCGGGTCCCAGGGATTTCTTACTGTTGACTTGTTCAAAAGAATAAGGAAATTCCGAAGGGGTGAAAGATTCATTAAATATAGGATAACTGGCTGATTCATTTATTAGGTTTCTGGCCAGTTTCCCAATTTTTCGCTCTTCTCTGCCAAAGTCTAACTTGCTGTCCTTGGCATAATAGTACCCTAATGCCAAGTAATGCTTCTAGGTCATTTACATTGGGAGTACCATTGATTCTAATAATAGAGTTTGTATTCTCTTCCTGAGGTTGCGTTTTATTCAAGTTTTTCGCTAATTTTCAGTGTCTAGAGTTGGGAGTTTTATAGTCTAGACTTTTGCATAGATCTTGCCAATTACTCTTCTTTAATTACTCTTGCCATTTACTCTTATTTAATCTCAGCAGTCATTTTATTAATTTCAATTTTTTCGTCTGTTTTATAATTAAAGTTATGGTTTTTAAGTACTTGATCTTTCTCATTCAGCAGTTTTTGCATAGTTTCTGATCCATGAGAAAAAGCTGGTCCTTTTTCCTATGTTTTCCTCTAGGAATGGCTTCCTTCTCTGCCATGAAAATTGATGAGGAACCATTAATTCTCTAAATCTTCTGTCGAGGGGTTCTTTGTAAACTGTTCGCTCACAACCCGTCCAAAGACTGACCAATTAGATTTCTTAAAATTCCGGAAAAGATTTTTGTTTTTTTGAGCCTATATATTAAAATCCAACTCTATTAAAATAGGATAGTGGTCACTGCCGATAAAATCAACAACTCTCCAGGAGCTGGACTGGTGATGGTCAAATCCAGTGCATCTGCCATATTATAACTATGAGAACGATATGTATGTGATCCATTATTTAATAAAAGGAAAGCCGCATCATTTAAAAGTCATTCCAAATCATTTCCCCTATTATTTGCCAAAGCACTCCCCCATGCAACATGTTTAGCATTTAGATCATCCTGAAGGACAGATGAGTCTTTGAAAAGCCCTTCCATAGCATTAACATCAAAACTTTGGTTGTTTGGAGGATGGTATAAATTTATAATATTAATATTTTGGCTTCTTGATAGGATAGTAATGCCTTGGCTCTCTAAGCTAGAATTCTGTAGAGCGGTGCAAAAAAATTTCCGGTAATACACATTTCTAATAAGAAACATAAGGCCTCCACCACTTCCAGAAGACCTGTCCTGACGAACTATGTTAAAACCTTTAATCTTAAGTCGGTGTCTTGCATTTAATTTAGTTTCTTGGATAGCAATGATTGATACTTGATGTTTATCAGCAAGTTTCATAATTTTTTCCAGTTTCAATCTAGATGCTGAAGTACACAGGTTGTTTATGTTGCATTGCAAAATACGTAGTTTTTTAAGTTTTCTTCTTTTGGGGGGAGACTGTAATTTACTTATCGAACACCTCTGCCTAAGTACTGGTCGCATCCTTGTTTATCCAGCGCGATGGACGATGCTGTATGACAATCAACTAGATGCGACTGATCTATGGAAAGGGGTAGAGAGCAGCTTCAATTTCATGTGAGGAACTTCAAAGGCCTAAGTCTGACTTGCCCTCGTTGTGCCTGCTAAGCATTAGCTGGACATAATGGGGTGGTCTTCACCCCTTGGGTAGTCCTACCAGGTGAAAATCTCCCGACATATATTACCCAGCCCGTCCAAGGGCACCCTCCCGCTACTTTGAGATAGCCTAGCAGGAATTTGGGAGGGACAGTACTTTGTATCGACAGTTTCAATTAACGATAAGATGATACAACGATGCAGTTAGTTTTTGAAGTATATAATGATTATAATGTAGCAAATATTTTGCGTATATGACACTTTCCGTAATTAACCATTAAATGAAGTAAAATTTAATTGTTGTGCTTTCATTTTTCAGTGAAATCAAGAAAGTACAACTTGAACTTAAGGTAAAACCTGAACTGATCATGTTTAAAGGCGAAGTTCTGAGAGTATTGGATTCTTCGGTGTCATCACTTCAGTAACATGCTTTTATAAGAGTGGCTATTTTAATATGCACGCAAAAACACATACTTTGTTTAGTTGGAAGATTTCGAAAAACTATTTGTGTTGTTCCAACAGGATTTAATGACAGTCAAGGAAAAATGATATAAGATAAAGCAAGATTAAACTTTTGGCTAATCTTCAATCCAGAAATAATTATAGAGGACGAGGATATAACTATGGAGGCACTAATAATAAAATATGGCCTATAAGCTATGAAATATTAAAGTGGATTCGATATCATTACTGGGACAGTGGCACTGTTTTTCCGATAGATTCCTGCTGGACTTCACATGGTACCATCGACTATCGAAAAACTGCGGAAAATCTAGTTAAATACGAAGCAATTCACATCAGAAAACGGTTTAGACTGGCTTGTTTAAATTGCTTGGAAGATGAGATCTATTTGTTATGGCAAAATATGACAACAAGTGAGAGAACAGCATTTCATTGTATTGAAAATTTAAATACTTTTCGAGAAATTCCAAGCACCTCCCCGCAAAGTCCACTTAATTTCCAACAAAGTCCAAATATTTTTTCAACAAAGCCCAAATATTTTTAGACAAAATCCTATAGTTCTTTATTGGGTATTGAAAGTGCTAGAATATCCAATGGATCAATGGTTAAATGAGACAATAATTCATAAATAGGCATTTAGATATGCAGCAAGAAAGAATTACTTAAACGCTACCGCTTACTTTTTAGAAAAAATAAAACCGCATCCTGACATTAAAAGAATAATAACCTTCTGTTTAATACCTGTCGCTGAATACCACCGTACAGCAAAAGATAACCCGCTGATTGCATATTTTTTATTTTGGGAAATCTGTCAAAATGATCAAGAAGCTTTTCTAAGAAGAATGTGTTGTTCCGTTATTCAGTGTTTATTGGAATGGCCAATGCAAAAGTTTTTCATGACTACTGCAAAACAAATATGGCATTTGCTTTCTGAAAGTATGTATGAAGAGTTACTGGAAAAGATATTCGCGAAACACATGAATGGCTTTAAAGATTATAATTACAAAATTCTTTTCATATAATTTTGGCGTGAAAGTTCAGAGCCGTATAAAGACTGTGTAAATACGTAAACACGAATTGGATACGATATATTTTGCAGATTTATCAAAAAAAAATTCGCATTTATTTTTGAAGAAAAATTTTTTCAGCAGAGAGCGCAACTTAGAGCTAATATCTTAAAAAAAGAAAATGTCTCCGATGTTAATGCTGAAGATATAGATTTCTTAAAATTTCTCTTTCAAGAACACGTAACAACTAAATTATCTGTAATTAAATTTATAAAATATAACTTTGGATTATATCGTTATTCATCTCTCAATATGCTATTGAATGAACTGTTATTGTTGATTAATGACATTTTAGGAGATGAAGGAATTCCATGAACATTTTATATTGGGAATTTTTTACCAGTGTAAAAAATATACAGAAACTAATAAGGGTTGTTTGTAAATTTATAAATAAATCCATGTGCCCACATGATTTTATTTGTCATGAAGTATGAAATAACAGATTTTCTCTTCTCTGTTTATTAAATGTGTTCAAAACACAACTGCAGATCTTGTTAATGTTTCTTTCATTGAGCATTTTTGTTATGATGAAAAAAAAAAATGAAATATTGTATTTTCATTTGTATTGTTTTTTTTACTTGCCTATTTAAAAAATAAATATTTATTTAAATTTTACTCTCGCTATTTTTTTTTGTCTTTTTCTAAATGCATCAAATATAACATTTTCAGCTTTTTTTTTATATAATTGTTTTTGGAAGGTAGGAGCTATTTTAGAAACATAAAGAAAATTAGTGATTCAAATTTAATAAACGATTTCCAGATCAAAGCATATTAGCTTAGCATAATGTAGGCTATCCAGATAATGATATAATGTGAAGTATAAGTTAAACTTTCTAAATCAAAGTCATAATACGGTTTTGAGGAATAATTTGTGAGGCTAATTCAAATTTATTTCAAATTCCTCTTTTAAAAGATTCCTCTGGTCATTTGACGATGAAGTTGATACAATTTCTCTTCAACTTTGAGGCATCGCTCCTTCTCCATACTCAACACAAATTCATGATTTGAATGCATATCTCAGCACGAATCTCTTTGGCAAAGGTTACATTTCGATTAAAGACAAAAAAAAAAAAAATGGTGCCGAAAATATTTAGTTTTATGGATATAGCATTCCTTTCTAATGGCCTGCAAATATTTAAACATCAAAAAATACTAACTTGTTTAGCATTGAATTCCTCTTTCTATTAAACCTTTTACCAATCTATTTTATTTTACAGTTCATTTTTCAATATAAGAAAAAAAAAGTTCTTAGGCTAAATTTCGCTATTTTAATTAAAAGGCAAAATTTTTCGTGTCAGTGTAAAATCTTTTTTATATTTTTCAGAGTGATTCGTTGCCTTTGACTAAAAACCGATTGATAGTACTTTTTAAAGAAATGAAGAAAAGGAAAGGTGTCTTTGAACAGTATGTTTTAATATTTGTTAGAGGAATTTATGTGACAGGAGTTTCTGTTTTAAACATTAAATAATCAGACGACGATTTATATTGATAAATAATTTTCTCCTTTTTATTACTTATTTATTTTTGCTTCATGCATTTTGAGAAAATAAAATATTTTCTCTGTCAAGTTATAATTGAGACCAGGAACATTAAACCATTTCAAAATGTCGTGAGTACAAAACTTATATTAATATTCAGTGGCATTGCTAGGGATGGGATACCTGTTCAGCCATAAAGAGTAAATGTAAAGTTGAAGTTAAATTTAGCTATACTTACGTCAACAGAGCATGTTCTTAAAAATTCTTAAGTCAATCTAAGCATTAGGGGAGAAAAAAACAACCTAAGAAGTTATTATACAGCAGAGGACTTTATAAAAGCTGATAAAACGAGTTTTAACGGCTCAAAAAATACAGTAACATAGATATTCTTAATATATTACGTTGTAATGATATTCGTAATTAATATGCCAGCGTCAGCTCAACATCTCAGAAAATAGCAGTGCCTCCAAAAATATCTATCAAGACACTGCGGTTTTAAAAAATGACACTTCACTCGTAAGATGTCTAAGATTTTTAACATCACAGTCAGATATGAAAATAGTTGCATTAGAAAAATGTTAAATAGCCAGTATATGTTATAAATTCCTTGAATTTTTGTCAATGATTCAGTAGATAAAAGTATTGGAACTTTCCTCTTTCTTATACATACTTCCATCTTTGCTGGATAATGCTCGTGCAAAATTGACTATCTAATAAGATATACAATAAATGATCTACAACGCTAATCGTTTTTTTTTGTATATAATAATTCATAATAATTTATATCTCCTGAAAAATACTCATCTGAATAGCATTTTAGAAAATTATGTATGTCCTTAATCTTCCGAAAAGTAACCTCTAATAGAAGAAAATGAATGTTTAATAAACCAGATATGTTTCTGTTCTAACAGCAACAATCGAAACAAAACTCATAAACGTCTAATAAAGAAAAGGAGGAGAAAAAATAAGGGGAGGGGGATGAATGAACGAAGGCGAATTTTGGATAGAAGTAGAAAAAAGAAATTAGTTTGTCACTTTCCAAGTCTGTGCTATTCTGACTGCCGTTGTAGTGTCACGAAATTCAAAAGGTGAAAGGGTTGCTTTTGTTCTCTAAATCAATCAATAAGTTGTGTGTGCAGTAGGTTTTTATGGGATGCTGACTGATAGTTCCGAAATGCGTTTATCTTGTTTGTTGCTTCATTTTCGGTCTTCTTTCCACGTTTTTATTACCCCTTCCCCTTCCTTGATTATCGAACTCTCAGAAAGATAATAAGCAAAGAACCTTGAGCTCTCCGAATGGAAAAGTAAACCAATTAGATAAAAAATGCAATATAAATAATATCTGGAGGTGTTGCAACTTTGTAAACTTGATAGTCGAGTTGCCACTCTTAATATCTAAGAATATTTTGCAAAAATGTTGAAGCAGATTAAAATACCTTGATTTATTTAATGATTTGAATCGAAATTTTGAACGAACCATTACATTTAATGGTGCTAATGATGCCTATTAACTCTATTTTAAAAGCTTTCCTTTGTATCTCAGTTTGTGGTATGTATCTCTGCAACAAAAGAGAAAAAGTAAAAGGGGTCAAAACAAGAAGGAGAGGAAGGTGGTAATATAAATTTAAAAAAAAGCAAAAAATTAATAGTGTAAAATTTAGGAAAATAATTTTCATTTTTGTTTATTTTTCGCCGGATTTTATAATCTATTATTTATAAATTTGTTCTTTCCCGTATCATTCATTGGTGTCTATAAGTTAAGGAATAATATGTCTACAAGGAATAATATAAAATGCTAATTCTTGTATGCAAAAATAAATTCTAAGCGACTTAAGAAAATTGATATAATTATTAGATATGAGAAACAGAAATCACCGATTGGTTGATGAATATAGAAATATTTTGAACCATGTGATTAGGATCGTACCGATTTTCGATTCATCGAATGAAAAGTCGATATTTCGGAAAACTCGATTGCTTGGTATTATTTGTTGAAAAAAATCGATTCATCGATATCGTGACGATGAATGATCTCCCACGAAGATTTGTGATGCTGTAAATCTACGCATACAATTAGTTTTCGTCTTCGATGATTAGCAAGTATTACTCTGGACTGTAAAAGATAATTCAGTCGTGACGTTAAACAGTTATTGCTTATACACGAGATACTCACATTATATTTTGTAACAACTCAACTCTCTCTGTATAGCTGGATCAACTCAACTCTTCATGTTTGTTTTTATGTTTGAAACTGTTGTAACGTTTTTCAAGTTGGAGTAAAAAAACAAGAATTCGAATTGCGTTTGTGTTTGCGTTTTAAAGTCGTTTATTACAATTCAGAAGTGGGATTTACAGGCCATTTTAATTTTCAACTCTGTTTAAAGTACAAAATGTCGTTTTTAACGCGACTTCGTAAGGAACAGTTACGTTTTGTAGCCGAAGAATTATCCGAAGATGTTCCATCTAGCGACTTGAAAATTCCAGATTTGAGAAAGTTAATATTAAATAGTAAAAACTATGATGAAGAAATGGTAAGAGGAATGGTTGATATTTTAATTGAAGAAGCTGAACAGGATCGACAAGCCAAGCGGAAAGAAGCCGAGAGACAAGCCAAGCGGGAAGAAGCCGAGAGACAAGCCAAACGGGAAGAAGCCGAGAGACAGGCCAAACGGGAAGAAGCCGAGCGACAAGAAAAGCGGGAAGAAGCCGAGCGACAAGAAAAGCGGGAAGAAGCGGAAAGAAAACATGCTTTAGAACTTAAAAAGTTAGAGATTGCTGCTGAAACTTCAGATTTCGCTGGCTCAGAATTATTACCATCGGCGCCAAAAGTTGATTGGCAGTCACTATTGAGAAAATTTTGCACTAGTAGTGAAGACATCGGCCTTTATTTAGTTCACTTTGAGAGGGTCATGAAACGAGTACAAATGCCAAATACGCTGTGGATGGCATGCTTGGTTAATCAGCTACCAACTGAAATTGTGCAAATGATTATGAGAGAACCGGAAGAACAGTCCGAAAATTATGAGTATGTGAAGTCACTTTTACTTAAACGTTATAAATTAAGTGCTGAAAAATTTAGGCAATTATTTTATTCACATGAGATTACTTGTGGTAAGACATGGAACGAATATTATCATGAGCTGGAAACATTTTTTAATGGGTGGACCGCAGGGCTTAAAATAAACAGTTTTGCGAGTTTGAAGGATTTAATCATCGCAGATCAAATGAAATCCCGCACACCTCCAGAAATTCGTGAACATTATTTGGATCAATGGACACAAATAGTTTCCCCATACATGCTTGCTGAAAAAGTTGATGAATTTATTGAACTAAAAGATAATTTCAAGAAAAGTGGTCATTTTAATAGTAAACTCAATAGCATGAAGTTTGCAAAAGAAGAAAATTACGCCATTAGTAAACAAACTGATCCAAGTCGATTAAAAAACAATCCACCCATCTGCTAAAATTGCTTTAAAAGTGGACATTTTGCTCGTGATTGTGCACAGCCCAAGTGACCAAAATTTTGCACTACATGTAAGAAGGAGGGTCACGGGACAAAAGAATGTCTAAATAAAATACCTTCACCATCAGTCAACGCAATTTCGGCTGCCAGTCGCGTTAATAACACAGCAAAGAATATCAGTATTGAAGGAAAAAATACCAGTGCTCTTATGGATACTGCAGCTGATATATCTATGTTCAAATATAGTTTTGCTCAACGGTTAAATAAAAACATAAACAGAAAAGTTACTGTTCCAATTAGAGGTATTGGAGGTGTGAAAAAGTCACTCGGAATCATTATTGTTAACGTGATTATTGACAAAGTAAAGCTACGTGAAGTGCTATTTTATGTTGTGAATGATGATACCTTTGAGGGTCCTGACGTCCTCATAGGTAATGACATTATTGATTCTCCCAGTGTGGTTATGGTTCGAAATCAAGGGAGATCCAAATTAGTTAATATTGATGAGTTGAGCTTTTTACGTGATTTTCAAGTGGATGAAATGCCTGATAGAGCAGTGTTAAGGACTCTTAAAGAATTTGTGATTGAACCACGCACAGTTCAATGGGTCACCGTTTTTAGTGAGGGTAAAAGAAGTGATGGATATGTATCCTACAGTACTCAAGACAATATGTCTAATGGTGTTACGTTGGCTGTATATGATGGCAAAACACAAGTACCTATAATGAATCCAAGCAATTTACATTTACAACTAAAGAAAAATCGTGCAATTTTTAGAGGAAATTGGGTGCTTGAAAACAAATGTAACTTTAATATTGAAGAAAAAAAGACTTCAACGCCTACTGTACTTTTAACAAAAGAAATTTTGCGAAATCCTATCGATTTAAAGTCTGTTAAATTTGGACCATCCATAAATGAAGAACAGCAACACATTTTATGCAAGTTATTAAATGAACTTATACTGTTTTGCTCTAAAGTCAGATGAACTAGGATGTATTAACAATGCATATAACTGAGACTCCAGGTAGCAAACCTGTATCTCGTTCACCATATCGAGCTCCCTCAGGGGCTCACCTTCTTTAGGTGAGTACGGGTGTCCAAATCCCGAGGTACCCAGGGATCTTTACTCCCTTTCAGTTCCCTCTCCTCTAAGCCTTCTACTTTCTGCTGTCTTTCCTTCCCTCGACGGCAGGCGAGGGAGCTCTCCATGAGAAGCTGTCGCCGATCTGTTTGCTTCTTGCTTCTCATGGACAGCCAAAACCCCACGTGTTGGCCGTGCGTCGCGACCCATTAGAAAGAAGGGTGGTGCACTGTGGTCCCCTGTGCATCAATCGGCTGGTAGATGGTCACCTTAGTGGCTAGTCTGCTTGGGATCAAGCGAAGGGGTTACTCCTTGGTCTTGGCGTTAAGGGTGGTCACTGTCCCCGGGGGTAACTCCCAGCGTATAGGTGCCGATTAGCACTAGGGTGGATGCCGAGGCTGGGAATAACCAGAGCCGGTAATTGCCTTCCCTTGCTGGGCTCTGTGGTGGGCGGTGCCGTCGGGCCCGAATTTTTTTCAATATCATATGGCTCCTCCCAAGAAAGGTCCCTTTAGTGGGCGTCACATTATTCCTCAACAAGTTAATTTTGATAACCATTTTGACAAGTTTTTTGTTATCAAACGTATTTCCGAAAATGAGGAAACGTTTGAAACCGTTTCACCATTTTTAGTGCAAAAGGCTATCGTTTGATAACAAAAACCGTTGGTGACATCACCTCTATTCGCAAGATGCGTTGTGGTGACTTGCTTGTCGAGGTAAATTCCCGAAAGCAAGCCCAGCAAATTCAAAAATTGAAAGCGTTATCTACAATACCTGTCAGTGTCAGCCCTCACCACTCGCTAAATATATCCAAGGGTGTCATAACTTGTGGTGAAATATTGAATCTTCCTGTAGACTTAATTACAAAGGAATTGAAGTCTCAAGGTGTCACAGATGTCTGCCGTATTACCATACGGAGAGACGGCAATATAATTGAGACAAAACACCATATCTTAACTTTTAAGTCGCCAAATTTACCTGAATTTATATATGTGGGATATATAAAGCGACCTGTCAGACCATACATACCTAATCCCCTGAGGTGTTTTAATTGCCAGCGTTTTGGCCACTCGAAGGTGAACTGCCGCGGGACCCTCACTTCCGCCCGCTGTGCAGGAAAAGAACATGATAACCAGCAGTGTACCTCACAAGAAAAGTGCGTGAACCGCGGGGGAAATCATACATCCTTTTCTCGATCGTGTGAACGTTGGATTCTAGAAAAGAAAATAACAACAATTAAAATCAAGGAAAACGTCTCGTATCCCGAGGCTAGGCGAAAAATTTCAATACAAACGCCTACGCCTGGTGTAAGTTATGAGTCTGCTGTTAAAAAATCTTTTTGTGCAAATTGTACATGTCCCAGTTGTATTAAATCTGTCAAAGCAGCAAAGAAAACCTCTGAATCGGATACAGAACAATCCATAAACAGTGCTTCTGACACTGACAAACAAGTAAAACCCCAAACCAAATCTAGATCTCAAAAGTCAATGAAATTAAAACTTGCAAAGCGTGGCCAAACGCAGAAAGATCTATTTACGAAACTTAAGAAATCAATTAGCAAAAATTCTGTCGCTTTGGGACTAGCGGCACAAGGTTTAGCACATAAGGACTTGACGTCCATATTCAGTGGTAAACGTAATGGTCCCGACCTTAAACTGCACCCATCGGAAGATGAGGATGATTTTGATATGATTTGCGACGTTTCTGCAACTCCTACTGTTGCTCCTTATAATTCTGTGACACATCTCTCTTAATGGGTACCTTCCTTTCTTGGAATTGTCGTGGCATTCGGTCCAAACTTCAGGACATGAAGACCATTATCAACACCTTTCATCCTGTTTGTTTTGGTGTTCAAGAGACCTTCTTGACACCCAACATCCCCTTAAAACTACGAGGCTATAATTGTATTCGGAAAGATGCTGACACCGGAGTGCACAATTCTGGAGGTGATTGCATTTTGACATCAAATCTATACCCGAGCACACCGTTAAATTTACATACACCTCTACAGGCTGTGGCTGTAAAAGTTCATATCAGAACACTGGTTACAGTCTGTAGTATCTACTTACCGCCTCATGATGTCATTAACCTACAAGCACTTAACAACTTGGTGGACCAGCTTCCAACACCATTTTTGATCATTGGTGATTTCAATGCACATAGTTCCTTGTGGGGTTCAGGAAATACAAATACTCGTGGGCGACAGATTGAACAGTTTTTAACTGATAACTGTCTCTGTCTGCTCAATAAGGATGATAAAACGTACTTCCATGAACCCACACGTACCTTCCATAATCTCGATTTGGCCATATGTTCCCCCGAGCTACTACCATTTTTGAATTTGAAAGTTGGAGATGATCTCCATAATAGTGACCATTTTCCTCTAATTGTCTAAGGCAGCAAATGGAGTCTATCGGGAATTTTCTTTTCCTGTTCTTAAAACTGGAAGTACGACTCACTCTGCTCCATTGGATATTGTTAATATTTTTGGACAGACATTTGCACAAAATTCCGCTATTGATTGTTATAGTTCTTCATTCATAGCAACTAAGAATCGCGCGAAAAAACATTCTTTGAAATTTCATACTCGAAAACCTGTTCCGTACAACTGTGAGTTCAAGATGATTGAATTAATTTCAGCTTTATCTCAAGCTCATGATACCAGCCCTGGCCCAGATGGAATCACTTATATTATGCTTCGCCACTTAGATAAGGTATCGCTCTCCAATCTCCTATATCTGTTTAACAGAGTCTGGAGTGAGCAAAATTTCCCGTACCAGTGGCAAGAAGCTTTTGTGACTCCCATCCTGAAGCCGGGAAAAGACTCTACTAACCCTCTGAACTATAGACCGATTGCTCTAACTAGTGCCCCTCAGGGGCTCATCTACTATAGGTAAGTACGGGTGTCCCAATCCCGAGGTTCCCAGGGATCTTTACTCCCTTTATGATTTACTCTACACTACGCTTTCTGCTGTCTCCTTTTCTTCTTTCCCTCGAGGGTAGTCGAGGGAGCTCTCCATGAGAAGCTGTAGCCGCTCTGTTTGCTTCTTGCTTCTCATGGACAGCCAGAACCCCCGCGTGTTGGCCGTGCGTGGCGACCCATTAGACGGGCGGTGCACTGTGGTCTCCGGTGTATCAATCGGCTTGTAGATAGTCACCTAAGTGGTTAGTCTGCTAGGGATCAAACGAAGGGGTTACTCCTTGGGCTTGGCGTTAAGGGTGGTCACTGTCCCCGGGGGTAACTCAGAGCGTATAAGTAACCGATTAGCACTATGGTAAGTACCGAGGCTGGAAGTGCCCAGAGCCGGTGGCTGCGATCCCTTGTTGGGCTCCGTGGTGGGCGGTGCCGTCGGGCTTGTACCCCCATCAATATCGTATGGGCAAAAAAAACTTTACTCTCTTCAGTGGGCAACAGAAGAACGCTAACATTTTTGAAAAACCTTTTGACAAATTCTTTGTTATGAAACGAATTTCGGAAACCAATGAAACATTTAATAGTGTCTCACCATTTCTTGTAGAAAAAGCAATGACAGGAGCACTTGGAGAAGTTGTATCAACTCGGAAACTCCGCTCTGGCGACTTACTTGTAGAAGTCGGTAGTCGCAAACAAGCTCAACAAATAATTAAACTGAAGGCATTGGCATCTATAACTGTTAGTGTAAGCGCTCATAGGACGCTTAATTCTTCAAAAGGCG
Organism: Argiope aurantia; assembly: GCA_026543865.1. Taxonomy (NCBI): domain Eukaryota; kingdom Metazoa; phylum Arthropoda; class Arachnida; order Araneae; family Araneidae; genus Argiope; species Argiope aurantia. Next base: position 23,089 of record JAPMOR010079989.1, on the reverse strand, counting down.
TTATAACCTGTGGCGAACTATTTAACGACACCTTGGATAAAATTACAGCAGAATTGAAACCCGAAGGAGTGACGCATGTACGCCGTATAACAATTCGGCGGGATGGACAATTCCTTCCTACAAAACACTTTATTTTGACCTTTAATAGACCTAAATTGCCAGAACGGGTAAAAGTGGGCTATATGAGACTAGCCGTGAGGCCTTACATAACAAATCCTCTCCGGTGCTTTCAGTGCCAACGATTTGGACATTCGAAATCCAACTGCCGCGGGACTCTCACTTGCGCCCGGTGTGCAGTAAAAGGTCACGAAAGTCAGCAGTGTTCCGCTGAAGAAAAATGTGTGAATTGCAACGGCAACCACACTTCATTTTCTAGATCTTGTCCACGATGGTTGATGGAGAAACAGATTTTAACAGTTAAGCATAAAGAAAATATCCCATACTCTGAAGCTAGGCGTAAAGTTAATGTCCAGACACCGACACCTGGTGTAACTTATGCTTTCGCTTTGCAAAAACAATTTTGTGCAAATTGCTCTTGCACGAATTGTGTTAAAAATATCGGTGAAAGTAAACAGCCTGTGAAATCCGATTCAGATACTGAAAAGTCCGTTACTAGTGCTCCTGAAACTGGAAAACCTGAGATAGTTCAACGCAAACAGAAATCGAATAAATCATTAAAACTTAAGCTTTCGAAACGTGGCGTTTCCGAAAAACAGCTTTCTCAAAAGATAAAAGCATCAAGTTTATATAACTCTGTCGCTCTGGTACTTGCGAATCAGGGTATAGTCCAAAAGGATCTATCGTCCATTTTCAGTGGAGTGCCCAAAAGTCCCGAACTTATCACACTACATCCATCCGAAGAGGAGGATGAAATCCAAATGAGTTGCGATTTATCGACAACTCTAACTAATGTCCCTAATACCTCTCATGCAACCTTTTCTTAATGGGTCATTTCCTTTCTTGGAACTATCGTGGCACTCGGTCCAAGCTAAAGGAAATTAGGACCATTCTTAACGAATTTCATCCAGCTTGCTTCTGTCTTCAAGAAACTTTCTTGAAATCAAACATGCCTCTTAAATTGGGGGGTTATAATACTGTTCGGAAAGATTCGGACAGTAATTCGCATAATTCTGGAGGTGTTTGCATCCTGACCTCAAATTCTTTTCCTAGCACACCTCTCTCACTTCATACTAATTTGCAGGCTGTGGCGGTTCAAGTACATGTACGAACATTAATTACAGTCTGCTGTGTTTATTTACCACCTAATGATTAAATCAGTCAAATAGATCTTGATAATTTAATAACCCAACTTCCAGTACCATTTATATTACTTGGTGATTTCAATGGCCATAGTACCTTGTGGGGTTCGCATAGCACAAATTCTCGTGGGCGACAGATTGAGCAGTTCATTACTAATAATGCTCTCTGTCTGCTGAATAATGAAGCGAAAACTTACTTCCACGAACCCTCGCGTACCTTTCACAGTTTAGATCTCGCCATATGTTCACCAATGCTTTTTCCGTTGCTTAATTTTGCAGTTGGAAACGATTTACATGAGAGTGATCATTTTCCTGTTATAGTATCTCGTGCTAATGTCGGTGGTACGACTCAAGGTCGATCTCGCTTCCTATTCCAGCATGCGAATTGGACTAATTTCTCACAACTGGCCAAAATTACTGAAAATATGATTAACACAGCAGATATCTCGACAGCAGTACAGATAGTCCACGATTGCATTATGAAAGCAGCAAATAAAAGTATCCCCAAAAGCTCACCCCGTCTACGGAAATTCCGCAGACCGTGGTGGAACAAGGCTTGTCACGACAGTTATAAGAAACAAAAACAGCTTTGGAACAAATTTCGAAGATACCCAACAACGGGAAACCTTGTTGCATTTAAGCGGGCCAAAGCTTATGCTCGTTGCATTCGCCGGCGTAGCCAGAGGGAATCCTGGCTTAAATACGTCTCATCCATCACTTATTCTACCTCTAGCAAACAACTATGGAGGAAAGTAAAGGCAGCTAATGGAATCTATCCAGAATTTTCATTTCCTGTGTTGAAATCGGGAAATGTAATTTATTCCTCACCTATAGAAGTTGCCAATGTTCTCAGGCGAGCATTTGAAAAAGTTTCAGCAATTAATTCGTACAGTTCTAAATTTCAAGAGAACAAAAAGCGAGCGGAAGGAATTAATTTAAATTTTACTACACGTAGATCTCTTGCGTACAATAGCGCTTTTAAGCTGTTCGAACTGAAGAAAGCCTTGCAACAAGCACATGAAACTAGCCCTGGTCCTGATGGAATCACTTACAGTATGCTTCGCCATTTAGATGAGGTGTCACTGTCCAATTTGTTAAAACTTTTTAATCGAATCTGGTCTGAGCATAAATTCCCTACACAATGGCAAGAGGCAATAGTGATTCCAATCCTTAAGCCAGGAAAGAATCCTGCCAGCCCTTTTAACTACAGGCCAATCGCTCTAACGAGTTGTATGTGCAAAACTCTCGAGCGTATGGTAAATGCCCGCCTAGTGTTTGAGTTAGAGAAACATGGATACATCTCACCGTTGCAGAGCGGCTTCCGAAGAGGAAGATCAACATTTGATAACATAGTTCTTCTGGAGACACAAATTCGTAATGCCTTTGTTCGCAGGAATCATCTTGTTTCCATTTTTCTTCGATATTGAAAAGGCTTACGATTGTACATGGCGTTACGGTATTCTTCAAACACTTTTAAATTTGGATTTTAGAGGAAACCTCCCTGTTTTTATTCAAAACTTTTTTTTTCTTTTTTAACTCCTCTGATTTTAACATGTCTTTCCTTATAGGAGAAAGACCCCATAAAAATTTGTTTCCGTTCTTGAAGAAAATCGGAATTTTTTGTGAAATTTAAATTTACTATTATACTTTTACCTACTGTTTTATCAGTTTTTTAAGAGGAATTTTATTGAACTAAATAGAAACTCGATAAGTGAACTGTGTTTTCGGTGCAGCATATCCTAGAAAAGGATCTTGCGCCAGAGAATTATCACATCCAATCCAATCAAAACTTTTTGACTACTCGGATATTTCGTGTACGTGTCGGTAATTTTTATTCCGATCCTTTTATCCAAGCTGAAGGTGTTCCACATGGAAGTGTCCTCAGTGTCACGCTTTTTATAACTCACTTTAGCGAAATTCTACAGCATCTTCCACCATCTGTTCAAGGGACACTATATGTTGACGATTTGCAGATTTCTGCTCAAGGCTGTAATATGCACTTGATTGAAAGGCAACTGCAGAATGCAGTGAACAAACTAGTTTCCTGGTGTGAAAGAAATAGGCACACTCTTTCTCCAGAAAAGAGTCGTTGCGTACATTTCTGCCGGAAGCGAAACATGCACCCAGATCCTATAATTAACATTCAAGGAAACGCCATTCCTGTTGATGATGAAGTGCGATTCTTGGGAGTGATTTTTGACAAAAGACTCACTTTCCTTCCGCATATTCTATATCTGCGAAAGAAGTGTGAGAAATCTCTTAACATCTTAAAAGTGCTGTCAAATACTTCTTGGGGTGCAGATCGGCCATCCCTTCTCCGAATATACCAAGCCGTTATTTTATCCCGTATAGATTACGGTTGCATGGTATATGGTTCTGCACGCCCTTCTGTTTTGCGCAGGCTTGATACAGTGCATCATTCTGCCCTGAGAATTTGCTCTGGTGCTTTCCGCACATCACCTGTAGAAAGCTTATATGTCATCTGCAATCAAATGCCTCTAGATCTACGACGTCGGAAATTAAATGTGCAATATTATTTCCGAGTGCAGTCGATTCCGAAACACCCTGTTAGGCAGTTGTCTCTACCAGTTGGTCTTCGGAGACTATATGATGCACGCCCCTCTCACATTCTTCCCTATTGTAAGAGAGTAAAAATTCTGCTGAATGATTCGGGGCTCCATGAGGCTACAATTCAACCTATTAATTACTTTTCTTTCCCACCTTGGGATACTCCAAATTTCTCATTCTTGAACCCGTTTACGGGATTTGACAAATCCAGAACAGCATCTATTATATTTCAGAAGCTCTTTCAAGATCATCGCAGCCAGTATTATTCGTACACAGAAGTATTCACCGATGGGTCAAAATCTAATAGTCATGTCGGTATTGGTGTTGTTTTACCTACTCAGACATATAACTACAGTTTGCCCACATCATTCTCTGTTTTGACTGCTGAATTGGTTGCAATAACATATGCCCTTCAAGTGATTTCAACTTCTTGTACACGCACCTTTTGTATCTATACTGACAGCAAAAGTGCTTTGGAATCTCTTTCTAACTTCAATAATCTAATGCATCCGGTTGCTTTGGAAATCCTGATTTTTCTTCAATCCCTTGAAAACAAAGGGTTCGAAATTCTATTCTGCTGGGTTCCGAGCCATGTCGGAATACCTGGAAATGAAATGGCAGATGCTGCAGCAAAATCCTCAAGCACTTTTAATGAGCGAGCGCTTCCGCATGGCGATGCAAAGACATGTTTTTCTCGGCACGTTCACATGTTGTGGCAACGATCTTGGGATCAGCAGATTTCCAATAAGCTACATTCTCTGCAACCAATGATTCGCTTATGGCCTACCATCCCAGTGCGTGGGCTTGATATAAAATTAATTCGGCTCCGCATTGGTCATACACGCTTCAGCCATAAACACCTTTTATTTGGTGAACCATGTCCAAAATGCACGACATGCCAGACAGTCTTAAGTGTACGTCATGTTTTAATCGAGTGTCCTGCCTTTAATAATCAACGATTACGTTTTTTTAATGCAGTTGCTATAGACATGCTTGAACTACTGGGTGAGAAACCTCACTCTAATATTTTTAAATTTCTACAGACCATTGGTTTGTTGCATTTTATTTAATTTTTGTTCCATTTGGAATCTTTTTTTCGTGTGTCAGCAATTTATGAACTTTTGCTTTTTTCATAGATGTTTTTTTAAATACTGTTTTAATCCATCGACTTGCGATTGGAATTTTTAACCTTGCCTAGTTTTTAATCGGAATAACCTCTTTAAATATCTTTGAAATGCTTCTTACCATTTGATTGGCGCAGCATGGCCAGATATGGCTTTTGCGCCAGAAAACCTAAACAACCAACCAACCAACTGCTCTAACTAGTGTCCTTTGTAAGACTCTTGAGCGTATGGTCAATGCCCGACTTGTCTTTGAATTGGAGAAAAAAGTATGCATTCCACCCCAACAAAGTGGTTTTCGTAAAGGACGTTCAACTATTGATAATATTGTCCAATTAGAAACCCAAATTCGCAATGCGTTTATCCATAGAAATCACCTTGTCTCCATTTTCTTTGGCATAGAAAAGGCATATGACCGTACATGGCGTTATGGAATTTTAAAAAAACTTTTTGACTTGGGTTTCAAAGGAAACCTTCCAAGTTTTATCGAACGTTTCTTGTCGACTAGTACGTTTCGAGTACGTCTCGGAAATTTTTATTCTGATGCTTTTATTCAGGCTGAGGGTGCTACGCAAGGAAGTGTCCTCAGCGTAACACTTTTTATCCTTCATTTTAGTGAAATTTTAAATATTTTGCCACCGTCTGTCAACGGAACGTTATATGTCGATGATTTGCAGATCTCTTGTCAAGGGAGTAACATGCACTTAATTGAACGACAATTACAAAATGCTATCAACAAATTGTTGAGTTGGTGCAATGAGAATGGACATAAAATTTCAGCTGAAAAGAGCAAGTGTGTCCATTTCTGTAGAAAAAGGGGCATTCATCTTGACCCTATCCTGTCAATAAGAAATATTACTATTCCTGTTGTTGATGAAATGCGGTTTTTAGGAGTGGTTTTCGACAAGAAACTCACTTTCCTCCCGCATATCTTGCAATTACGGAAGAAGTGTGAAAAGTCCTTAAATATCCTCAAGGTGCTTTCTTGTACATGTTGGGGTGCTGATCGCGCATCCCTTCTTCGTATCTACAATGCTGTTATTTTATCTTGCATTGATTATGCATGTATGGTTTATGGTTCTGCCAGACCTTCTATTTTACGCAGATTAGATACCATTCATCATGCAGCTCTAAGAATTTGCTCTGGTGCTTTCCGCACTTCACTTGTAAAGAGCCTTTATGTTTTATGCCATCAGTTACCGCTTGATTTACGCAGAAAGAAAATCTCGACTCAATACTATTTTCGAACACTTTGCGTCTCACAACATCCGATGTCCCATATTCAGTTTTCTGCTTCCCTCCACAGACTTTATAAAGCTCGCCCCTCACACATATTGCCTTTCAATGTGAGGATCAAAAACATTGTACATGATTTGAACCTGGGCAATGTTACCTTCCAAACTATTGACGCCTTGACTTTTCCACCTTGGGATATACCAGATTTCTCCTTCTTGAATCCTTTTTCCGGCTTAGACAAATCTACAATAGCTCCGACTGTTTTTCAGCAAATTTTTAATTCTCATCGCAATCAGTATAATTCCTACACACCGATTTATACCGACAGTTCAAAAACAGATGTACATGTTGGCTGTGGAATAGTTTTTGGATCTGTTATTCACAGTCATCGTCTGCATAACTCATGTTCAGTCTTTACTGCTGAACTAACAGCCATTTTTTGTGCACTTCCACAGATTTCACTTTCTGTCCAACGTAAATTTTGTTTATATTCTGATAGCATGAGTGCCTTAAAAACCCTTTCTAATTTTAGCAACCGAATGCATCCGATTGCTGCTGATATTTTATTCTCTTTACGTACTCTTCGTAATAAGGGTTTTAATATAATTTTCTCTTGGGTTCCAAGCCATGTCGGTATTTTTGGAAATGAGTTGGCGGACAAAGCCGCAAAAGAAGCTTCTTTGTCTCTGCAGCATCCTCTTGTATATGCAGATGTGAAGAGAACATTTTCTGATTTTATTAAACAGTTATAGCAGAAAGACTGGGATACACAGGTCCATAATAAGCTTCATTCAATTAAAACTTCTGTCAATTTGTGGCCTGCTCTACCTATGCGAGAGATTGATGTAAAACTGACTCGTCTTCGCATAGGGCACACCCGTTTTACTCATAAACATTTGTTGTTTGGTGATGAAACACCGATATGCCCGACATGCCATGTAGATTTTACCGTTTTACACATTTTAATACAATGTCCCTCTTTTAATCATCATCGTAATCATTTGTTTTCTTCGTGGACACCATTAACGCTTTTAGATTTAGTGGGTGAATATCCCCACAAAAATATTTTGCACTTCTTAAAAGTCATTGGTTTTTATCATTCTATTTAGATTTTATTGCCTTTTTAAATCATTTATGCTCCATTTTCTTGTTTTATTAATCAGTTTTACATGTTGAATTTCAAAAAACATTTCGAGAAAATTATTTTGTTTCTCACTTTTAAACTGCTATTGAAATAATTTTAACCATTTGACTGGCGCAGCTTAGTCAAAACATGGCTCTTGCGCTAATAAAAATGCAACAAACCAAATCACCATATCGAGCATCTAACTACGAAAGGCAAGTTTTAAGAGAAATAGTTCAAGAACTGAAAGGACAGGGTGTCATTCGAGATAGTTGTTCAGAATATAGTAGTCCAGTTTTGCTGGTATCAAAGAAAACAGGAGATAAAAGAATGGCAATTGATTACAGACAATTGAACTCGCAGACTATTAGAGATAAATTTCCGCTTTCATGCATTGATGATTTGCTTGAGAGACTTTCAGGTTTTAATTTGTTCTGCATTCTTGATGCATGCCAGGGATTCAATCAGATACCAATGGATGAAGAATCTTCACGAAAAGCGGCGTTTACTACACCTGATGGACATTATGAGCCAATGACATTATGATGGACATTATGAGCGTTTATTTTTTGGATTGGCGAATGGACCTCCTGTATTTCAACGAGCCATGTCTTTGGCTTTAGGAGATTTGTTATGGAGCGGTGTCTCATGTTTTGTGGACGACATATTCTTTGGTTCGACCGATTTTGATGATATGATAGCGAAGCTGAGACAAGTGCTCGAAAAATTGCTAAATGCTGGAGTGACATTGAAATTGTCTAAATGTGAATTTGGGATGTCAGAAATAGAATATCTGGGTTTTGTAATCGATAAAGATGCAATACGACCACGTCCAAGAAAACTTGCTGCAATTGCCGAGTATCCGGTTCCTAAGAGCAAAGACCCCTCAGGGGCTCACCTACTATAGGTGAGTACGGGTGTCCCAATCCCGAGGTACCCAGGGATCTTTACTCCCTTTATGTTTACTCTCCTCTCCGTCTTCTGCTTTTAGCTGTCGTTCTTCTTTCCCTCGAGGGTAGGCGAGGGAGCTCTCCATGAGAAGCTGTCGCCGCTCTGTTTGCTTCCTGCTTCTCATGGACAGCAGATACCCCCACGTGTTTGCTGTGCTTGGCGACCCATTAGACGGGTGGTGCACTGTGGTCCCCGGTGTATCAATCGGCTGGTACCTAGTCACCTGAGTGGGTAGTCTGCTAGGGATCAAGCGAAGGGGTTACTCCTTGGGCTTGGCGTTAAGGGTGGTCACTGTCCCCGGGGGTAACTCCCAGCGTATAGGTCCCCTCAGGGGCTCACCTACTATAGGTGAGTACGGGTGTCCCAATCCCGAGGTTCCCAGGGATCTATTCTCCCTTTATATTTATTCTCCCCTAAACCTGCTGCTGTCTCCTGTTTCTCTTCCTTCCCTCGACGGCAAGCGAGGGAGCTCTCCATGAGAAGCTGTCGCCGCTCTGTTTGCTTCTTGCTTCTCATGGACAGCCAAAACCCCACGTGTTGGCCGTGCGTGGCAACCCTTTTGACAGACGGGTGGTGCACTGTGGTCCCCGGTGTATCAATCGGCTGGTACCTAGTCACCTGAGTGGCTAGGTTGCTAGGGATCAAGCGAAGGGGTTACTCCTTGGGCTTGGCGTTAAGGGTGGTCACTGTCCCCGGGGGTAACTCCCAGCGTATAGGTACCGATTAGCACTATGGTAAGTACCGAGGCTAGACATCTAGAGCCGGTGGCTGCCATCCCTTGTTGGGCTCCGTGGTGGGCGGTGCCGTCGGGCCCGAATCAATTTTCATATCGCATGGCTCCTCCCAAGAAGGGTCCCTTTAGTGGGCATCGCATAGTTCCTAACACTTTTTCTGTAAACCAACATTTTGATAGATATTATGTACTAAAACGAATTTCTGAAAGTGAGACATTTGAAACAGTTTCCCCTTTTTTGGTGCAGAAAGCAATTAGTGCTACAATTGGTGATGTGACGTCAATACGCAAGATGCGTTCTGGCGACTTGCTGATTGAGATTAATTCACGAAAGCAAGCCCAGAACATACAGAAGTTAAAGGCTTTAGCAACTATACCAATCAAGGTATCTCCACACACATCTTTAAATACATCCAAAGGTGTTATTACATGTGGAGAGATTTTCAACTTACCTATAGATTTAATTACCGAAGAATTAAAATCGCAAGGTGTCACACATGTCCGCCGTATTACCATCCGGCGAGATGGACAAACTTTTGAGACTAAACATCACATACTTACTTTTATGTCCCCTAAACTCCCGGACTACATATATGCAGGCTACATTAAGCTTTCCGTGAGACCGTATATACCGAATCCTCTCAGATGCTTTAAATGTCAGCGGTTTGGGCATTCGAAAGCAAACTGCCGTGGGACAGTCACTTGTGCCCGCTGTGCTGAGAAAGGACATGAGAGCCAGGATTGTTCAGCACCAGAGAAGTGCGTGAACTGTAAAGGCGAACATACGTCCTTCTCCCGCTTATGCCCACGTTGGAAAATCGAAAAACAAATCGCAGCAACTAAAATTAAAGAAAATATTCCATATCCTGAGGCTCGAAAGAAAGTTCTTGCACAAACACCCTCCCCTGGCGTAAGTTACGCATCTATAGTACGGAAAAACTTTTGTGAAAATTGTACCTGTTCCAACTGTGCTCAAAATACCACCCGCATGATCTCTCCGAAGCTGTCATCTGATTCCGATACAGAAAAATCGGTTAGTAACACACCTGATACTGAAAAGCTAGACAAAAATAAGCGAAAAACAAAGCCGCTAAAATCTCTTACACTAAAGCTTGCAAAACGTGGACTGTCGAAGAAAGACCTGTCTTCGCAGTTAAAGAAATCAAGCACCAAAAATTCTGTTGCATTGGGACTTGCTAGTAGAGGTATAGCCCATAAGGACTTGACGTCCATTTTTGGAGGCTTATCAAATAGTCCCGATTTAAAACTCCATCCTTCTGAGGATGAAACTGAATTTGACATGAGTTGTGAAGTTTCAACAACTCCAACCATTGCTCTTAATTCCTCTTTTCGAAATAAAATTTCTTAATGGGTACCTTTCTTTCTTGGAATTGTCGCGGCATTCGTTCCAAACTTCATGACATCAAGACTATTCTTAACAAATTTCATCCAATCTGTTTTTGTATCCAAGAAACTTTCTTGAGACCAAACATCCCTTTAAAATTGCGTGGTTTTAATTGTGTTAGAAAAGATGTAGAAACAGGATCTCACAGTTGTGGAGGTGTCTGTATGTTTACGTCAAACTTGTATCCAAGCACACCACTCAGTTTACATACTTCCCTGCAAGCTGTGGCAGTACAGGTTCATGCAAGAACGTTAGTCACAGTTTGCTGCATTTATCTTCCGCCTCATGATTTAATCAGTCAGCAAGAACTTGACAATTTAGTGGACCAGCTTCCTTCACCTTTTATCCTACTAGGCGATTTCAACGCGCATAGTACCTTGTGGGGTTCGGATAGCACAAACTCTCGTGGGCGACAGATAGAAGAGTTCCTATCAAATAACTGCCTCTGTCTGATAAATAATAACGAGAAAACTTACTTCCACGAACCCACAAGAACCTTCCATAATCTTGATCTGGCCATTTGTTCTCCTGAGATCCTCCCTTTGCTCAATCTCACAGTTGAAAGTGATCTTTATAATAGTGATCACTTTCCTGTAATAGTTTCACAAAATGACGTTAATAATGTGACACCATGTTCCCCTCGTTTCATATTCCAGCGTGCAAACTGGAATGCTTTCTCGGAACTTGCAAATATTACAGAGACAATGGTCAGAACTGCGGATATCTCGGAAGCAGTGCAACATGTTATTGATACCATCATGAGCGCCGCTAATGAAATCATACCAAAGAGTTCCCCACGTCTCAGAAAATTTCGAAAACCATGGTGGAATGAAGCTTGTCGCGACAGTTATAAAACTCAAAAAAAACTTTGGAACGTTTTTAGAAGGTACCCAACGACCAAAAATCTAATTGCTTTTAAACGAGCCAAAGCCTTTGCTCGTAAAGTTCGCCGTCAAAGTCAGAGGGAATCATGGGCATCTTTTGTTTCCTCCATAACATACTCCACTTCCAGTAAAACCTTGTGGAACAAAGTTAAGGCCGCCAATGGGATTTATCGTGAATTTACTTTCCCTGTTTTGACTACAGGAGAAGTGAAACATTCCGATCCATTGGACATAGCTAATATTCTTGGTCAATCATTCGCGAAAGTTTCAGCAATTGATTCTTATAGTCCAGAATTTATAGCAATTAAGAATCGCGCAGAACGATCGTCATTGCGTTTTAATACCAAGAGAACTTTTCCATATAACTGCAAATTTAGAATGTCAGAACTAGACGCAGCGTTATCACGCACCCGTGATACCAGCCCCGGGCCAGACGGAATCGTATATTGCATGCTTCGCCATTTGAATAGAATTTCCCTCTCCAATTTATTATTTTTATTCAATAGAATCTGGAATGAGCAGATATACCCTCATAAATGGTGCGAAGCTTTTGTGATTCCAGTGTTAAAACCTGGCAAAGAACCATCAAACCCTCTGAATTATAGACCAATTGCTCTTACGAGTTGTCTCAGCAAGATCTTTGAGCGTATGGTCAATGCCCGCCTTGTGTTTGAATTAGAGAAGCAAGGAAGTATTCCCCTGTTGCAGAGTGGTTTCCGAAAAGGACGATCAACTTTTGATAACATGATCCTTCTGGAGACCCAAATTCGCAATGCTTTTGTCCGGAGGAATCACCTTGTTTCTGTTTTCTTTGATATTGAAAAGGCATATGACCGTACATGGCGATACGGCATACTTTCTACGATTTTTAATCTTGGTTTTAGAGGAAACTTACCCATTTTTTTAATGAATTTTTTAGCTTACCGAACGTTCCGAGTTCGCTTGGGTAATTTTTATTCTAATGCTTTTATTCAAACTGAGGGTGTTCCACAAGGAAGTGTCCTCAGTGTTACGCTTTTTATTCTTCATTTCAGTCAGATACTTAATCATTTGCCATTCTCTATTCATGGTAGTCTTTACGTTGATGACCTGCAGATCTCTTGCCAAGGAAGTAATATGCGTTTGATTGAGCGTCAGTTACAGAATGCAATTAACAAGATAGTAGCTTGGTGCGATACAAACGGACATAAAATCTCACCCGAGAAATGTCGGTGCATTCACTTTTGTAGAAAACGGAACATTCACTTGGACCCTGTACTATATATACGCACTATTACCATACCTGTCGTAGAGGAAATAAAATTTTTAGGGATCTTCTTTGATCGTAAACTAACTTTCCTTCCTCATATTCAGTTTTTGAGAAAGAAATGCGAGAAAACCTTAAACATTCTGAAGGTTCTCTCCAAAACAACTTGGGGTGCAGATAGAACTTCCCTCCTCCGTGTTTACCAAGCTGTTATCCTTTCTCGCATTGACTATGGATGCATGGTGTATGGATCTGCTTGCTCTAGCCTTTTACGACGTCTAGACACCATCCACCATTCGGCTTTGCGAATTTGCTCGGGTGCCTTTCGAACATCACCCATAGAAAGCCTCTATAATATCTGCCACCAGTTACCACTATACTTAAGGCGTAAAAAAATATCTACTTTATACTTTCTACACGCACAAGCTACCTTGTATAATCCATTGGGTGAAATTGCACCATCGGCTGGACTGCGGAGACTCTATGATGCGCGTCCCTTTCACGTACGCCCTTTTTGTGAAAGAATGAAAATGCTTCTGAATGATTTGGAACTTAATGATATTACTATTAAATCGGTTCGTTCTTTCCAATTCTCTCCTTGGAATATTCCAAAATTTACCTTTTTGAACCCGTTTTCTGGTTTCAATAAAGACATAACTGCACCAATTGTTTTACAGCAACTTTTCCGTTATCATCGCTGTCAATATTCTTCTTTTGCACCAATTTTTACAGATGGTTCGAAATCGGATGGACATGTCGGTAGTGGCATCATACTTCCATCTGAGACACTGAGCTATCGTTTGCACAATTGTTGCTCAGTATTTACTGCTGAGTTGACTGCAATTTTCTGTGCTCTTGAGAAGATCTCGCCAAAAACTCAGGGTAATTTCATAATCTATACTGATAGCATGAGTGCTTTGGAGACATTATCCAACTATCATAATCGAATGCATCCAATTGCCATTGAGGTATTGTCTCTTTTACAAACTCTTAAGGAAAAGGGATTTAATATTATATTTAGCTGGGTACCAAGTCACGTGGGCATTGTTGGAAATGAAGCAGCAGATGCCGCTGCAAAACATGCTTCCACTTTGCTGTGTCAAAGCATCCCATATAGTGACTTTAAAACAGCCATTTTTTCCCGCCTGCTATCAATATGGCAAGGAAAATGGGATCTGCAGACTGAGAATAAGTTGCATTCAGTCAAACCATCCATTGGTTTATGGCCTACGATTCCTATACGAGAGCTCGACGTTAAGCTGACTCGTCTTCGTATAGGGCACTCACGTTTTACGCATAAATATCTTATTTTTGGAGATACTGCTCCGATATGTCCCACATGTCGGTTAGTTTTTAGCATTAAACACATTTTAATAGAATGTTGCTTATTTAGCTCACACAGAATTCGTTTTTTTAAATCGTCATCTTTATCTTTAACAGACTTGGTGGGAGAGACGTACCACCAAAATATTTTCAAATTCTTAAAGGCTATTCGCCTTTTCACGTACATTTAATTCATTTTTTGTATTTTCGATTTGTTTGACAACTAAAAAACACTTTGTGACTTTCATTTTTATTTCCACATGTAAACCATCATTCTCATTTTAAATTTTTGAATTTTATATGTTTATTGTAATCTATTCAATTCTTTCCCTCTTTTACAGAGGATAAACAGTTTTATATTTTAACTAATGAAGCAAATTTTTTATGTAGTATGATTTTAAACCATATGCTTGGCGCAGCATGACCAAATATGGCCCTTGCGCCAAAAAAATTCAAAACAACAACAACAACCCAGCGTATAGGTTCCGGGCCAGCACTAAGGTAAGCGCCGAGGCTGGGAATATCTAGAGCCGGTGGCTGTCTTCCCTTGTTGGGCTCCATGGTGGGCGGTGCCGTCGGGCCTGAATCCCCATCAATGTCGTATGGGCAAAAAAAAAAAAAAAAAAAAAACAGCAACACCATTTCGAATCCACTAATTAACCATTTTCCATCTTTCTTTCTAATTCAAAGAGTATCCGATTCAAAAGAGTCTTTTCATAATGTGTCCCCATTTCTTGTCGAGAAATCCATTTCTGGTAGTGTTGGTGAAGTTAAATCCACAAAGAAGCTTCGATCTGGCGATTTGCTAGTTGAAGTTGGATCCTCCAAACAATCCGAACAAATTGCTAACCTGAAACATCTGTCTACAATTCCTATTCAAGTTAGTCCCCACCCGACATTAAACTCCTCCAAGGGAGTTGTATCCTGCGGAGAGCTATTAAATGTTTCTGTTGAAGATATAACTAAAGATTTAAAAAATCAGGGAGTGACCCATGTACGGCGTATTTCTATACGAAGGAATGGCCAGCTCCTGCACACAAAACATTTAGTATTGAAATTTGATTCTCCTAAATTACCTGAGCCCATAAAAGCCGGATATATGCGCCTTTCTGTCCGAGAATATATTCCAAACCCATTGCGTTGTTTCAAGTGTCAACGCTTCGGGCATTCAAAAACTTCTTGCCGCGGGACTCTAACATGTGCCCGTTGTGCAGAGTCGGGCCATGATAATACTAACTGCACTGCCGAAGAGAAGTGCGTGAATTGCAAAGACCAGCACACTTCTTTTTCCCGAAACTGTCTTGCTTGGAAACAGGAAAAAGAAATAATTTCAACTAAGATCAAAAATAAAATTTCTTATCAGGAAGCTCGCAAGCTCATAAAATCGAAAACGCCTTCAGATGGAATAAATTACGCTTTTGCAGTTAAAAAAATGTCGGCAACCATATCCACTCAGTGGGATCTGAATGATCTATCTTCTGGTAAGGTTTTAAAACCATTAGAATCTACTCTAAGAGCTGCTATTCCAGTTAACTTGCCAAATCCTTCGCCTGTGTCGGTTGCATCAATCAGGGATAATGCTTCAGCTTCCCCGGATTTAACTGGTTTTCAACTAGTGACACACACTAAAAAGTTTAAAAAAGCCTCACCTGTGGAAACAAAATCTTTAACCAATGCTGAAAAAATTTCAAAATTTTACTCTACCTCACCTCACCAAATTCCCACCACTGTTGCATCGCAAATTGCGCCAACTGTGAAACCCAAATTGTGTAATACGCCAATTATAGCTGAAATAAAATTACCTTCTTCTGATTCGGCTCTACAATCCATAGATAATCTTCCTTTAAAAGGAACAAATCTACAACAGTCTAGTGAATCTGATGCTGATGCCGAAATGAGCTCTTCCACTGCATCAGATGGGGATATGTTGGAATATTGTATGTCTGAGGACTTGGAAGACCCGCCAGAAACTATAAGTCCTCCTCCCTCGATTAAATATAAAAAAGAAAAGAAAAAA